>VOMN01064359.1:0-28839 GCA_014899125.1 Orchestia grillus
TTTTTCGTTATTTTTCGTGCTCATTTTTGGTATCAGTTAAACAATTTGCTCGAAAATGTTGTTCTGACCACTAAATAACTAATTTTCCCATTAAAATTTTTTAAGAAAATTAATCCCCATGTATCAATGTTCCGACGAAATGCTGAATTCGCTAAGTTTCTCTACAATGTTCATCACAATCACAGAAGAATGAGTGTAGGCGAAGGCACAGCGTATATCACCCTGCCAAATGTTGAAGATTTGAAAACCAGAGTGCATCCATACTATGTATAAGAAATAAATGCAACCAAAGAGCTGCAGTATTACAAAGCTTATTTTTTAAGATAAGAATTGAAAACAAGAGTGCATCCATACTATGAGAAATAAATGCAACCAAAGTGCTGCAGTATTGCAGCAAGCACAACGTTTGGTGAGCCACCTGATGCTCGCAGCCATCTGTCATTTAAGAAGGAGCTTAGGTTTGATCGACCTGTTCAATTGCCTCTCAGAATTGCTCATTAATTTACGAACCATTTCCCCTAAGTAACTGTACGTTCTTTCGTAAGTAGCGCCAGGAAAGTGAGTCTTTGCGACAGTGAGTAGAAGAGCCTAAGACTTCTGTGCACACTGACACAATGTCTTATCATTGTGAACGATAGAATTTTATGGAATTTTCCTTGGATAGATAAAAAGATTCGGTAAATTATGCCATAATGAAAGAAGGTAATAGTGGCTGTGTGGTCGACCACATAGAGAAAATAGAGGTGTGAGTCGTTAAATAGAAAATAGAGTAGTAATAAATTTATGAGCCAAATAATAGAGCCTCATGATCACGCACTCAGTCAGTATAACCAATCCAGGACCGACAGGTTATATTTGAATATTACTGTTGCCTTGTGATCCTGCTGCACCAAATTTTCAGGAGAAGCGGAAGAGTAAAGTGCGTAAAATATTCATTCGATAAATATACAATTCATAATAGTCCGGTCATTTTATTGCACGGAAGAATGAAGCTATAGCGACGATGTAACGATACATTGAGTGTTGTTCATTTTTACATGACACTCAATGCTTTGATCTCGTGTAGCGAATGAGGAAAGTAAAACCAGGAATTTCACTGAAAGAGAAGCTAAATATCGCATTCATTTTTACACGCAAAAATTAAATTAACCAAATATATTCATTTCCGTTCATTGGCCGGCGTTGAGGAATAAAAACGCTCCGCTCTTCTTCATTAACTCAGGCCAATTTAAATGAGTCAGACTCATCTGTACCCCTTAATATTCTTGGTTAGGACTATAAGTTTTGAAAAAATGTTAATGTTTTTTCTCTTTTGTTTAATCATTTTATCCGTTTAACTATTTCTCACTTGTAATACGTTCAAACAATTTTTCATTATTATTTCCAGCTACTGATGATGAGCGGAGGGTTGCTTGAAAGCTTCATATTTTTAACACACATCTATTTCTTGAAAGATGTATTAACCCACCTAGGTTTTACTACACACAGTATTAGATGAACACTTCGGATGGGTCAGTAATTTCTTAAATAACCCTGTAAATTGCTCTCTCGTATAACTTGATAGACGATCACGCAATGGTCCATTGTCAGGGAGACTTTATTTAACATGCCTACGATGAATGCAGATCAGTGATTTTCTACTTTGATCAGAATAAACAGGAATAAAAAATTACTTATTCAAATTTTTAGGTAGATATTGACGCTGCGAAGTGCTAGTGACATCCTGTGAAAACGACAACAGCAAGAATTGAAATTTTCTTTTGTGGAGCGTCTTCGGAATAGCCCGCGATTACGATATCACAATGGATGATCTGGGTGAGTCCGCGAGCTGTTTCTCTGCAGTATGATGGTGAACCCTCGGAATATCCATCACGAGTTCTGTGCGGATATCCATCACGAGTTCTGAGCGAATATCCATCACGAATGCTATGCGAATATCCATCACGAGTTCTGTGCTTCTCGGTAGATGCGGAATCTTCCAGAAAAACCGGTAAGTCAAAAAAAAGCTTAAGTTTTACGTTGGAAAAAAAAGGAAAAAGAAATAAAGAACAGAAAAAATGGTGAAAAGAGAACAGACTTCTAAAAGTTAACCAAAGAAGCGGAACAGCATACTTTACTTTCAATAATAAATCAGCGTGTAAAAGATATTGAACAATTTTTTGTGGCACTCACGTTTGTGCATGATACATCGCACCATTTTCCTTCCAGTTAAGAATAGCATCTATTTTATAGGAAAGTTTGCATAAACTGAGAAAGCTTACTTCATTCTTTCTAAAATATGCACTGCAGCGTGTCAGGTCATAAAGTCATGGAAACGGTTCTAAAAGAAGACAGTATCTTGAAACGGAGTTATCATATTTTTTATTTATCATTAAACTACACTACTTTCAATGAACCGCAGCGAGAAAGCTTGGATCTCGCTAGGGATTTGAGAGCACAATGCTTACAGAATCGTTCGCTCCCAAACACTTTAAACTTCACCGAAGTCCTGACCTTACAAAAGATTTATTCAGCATGCATGATGTTCGATCGCATATCGAATTCGGTGTTGTCTTTAATTTTAAAATTTGGCTTGCAATGCGAGTCATTTTCTGCTACCCAGCGCATTACGTTTACATAGGCAGCTCTCGGAAAAACAAAGTGTCGCGAGAAAGCGCCTTTGTTTTTTGAAAATTAATCAACAAAATTGGGCACTTCATTAGTCGTGCATGGGGTTCTGGTGCTTCAATAATAGAGCATACTGAAATATTCGATTCTTGGGTAGAAGCACAGCTTCAAGTATCTGTTGATCAGAAAACAATGATGGCAACATTTAACATGGGCGTGCGAAGTCTCAAGTCAATGTAAAATTGAGATGCGTCTATTCAGTTACGTGCATTGTTAAATCAAACTGTCTTACTGTGGCACATAAATAAAACGAAGTTTAAATTGAGCAGTGGATTTACCTAAGCCTCACAGCTAGTGCAATTTACAAAGGCAAGCACACTTGAACATGGAATGCACATTTCTTTGATAGCATTTTACAACTAATAGTTATCACCGTTGAATTTCATTGCAATCTTTCAATGAATTTGTGTCAAAAACTTTCATTATTAATATTTCTCCTGATCGTCAAATTTTGCTCCTTATGTTCATTCATTATTTTTCTTTTTAATCCTTTTTCAGGTATATTTTAATTTTAAAATGTACTCACTAAAACTAAAATCTAATGGAGATTTTTGTGAGCTAAAATTACATAGTACGTTAAACTTAAAAATACAAAGATTAAATAACATTCAGTGAGAGAAAGAACATGGGCGTACTGCGTTCCCGGTGAAATTTTAATATCGCCGCAATTATACAACTTGAACTCCAGTATCACTTGTTGTGAGGTATTCGACGAATTATTCAATCGTCACGTATTATATGAAGACCAGTGTGAGCAGCAAGAGAAATATAAAAAGGGAGGTGTAATGAAAGCGTTCACATAATTTCTGATACCCCGAGCAGCAATCAATAAACTTGACGTACAACTCACTTCGAAATGCTCATTATTTCTTCATGATAGGGAAATAATGTTTCCCATTACTTGGGTTAACGCAAGGAAAAGAAATTTAGCATTTTGGTCCAAGTGTATCTGTTTCAAAGGCAAATTCTTGGACTTCGAAGAGTAACGCTGGAGATCCCATCAAGGACGCCACGCTGTTCTGAAGATCAAATTTCCATACGCCATGAATGGCGATTATGCAGTTTTATTTCTGACTTTAGACGAATAAATTATCATTTCATGTTTTTTCTTTCGAACTTCGAACGAATTAATTATTATTCGTTGTTTTTGTCTCAACTTCGGATGAATAAATTATTATTCGATGCTTTTTTCTTTCAAACTTTAGCAGAAGATGATCATTCAACTTGGATTCATTTTAAGGTTCCCGAGATTGATTAGGCCTACCGTCTTTCAAACTTTAAGAAAATTCTCAGACGAATTCGGCAATCAAAGGCACAATTCGTAATACCTTTAGTTATACAAAATTACCGACAATAAAACTAATTTTATCTCTAAAGTAAATTTGAGTAGCCAGAGCTCATATTCAGTTGCCTCAAGTTCGTCGAAGTCTCATTATGGGACATAAGTCCAGACCCGAATAAGTAACGCCACTCGTAAATGGCAAGTAGCACGTTCATCCAAATGTTAATATCCTAATAACCTTCATCATGACAATAAAAAAAAAGAGCGCAAAAATTCATTTGGGAGTTAATTCGCAGTCGCAAACAGAGGCAGGTTTTTTAGATGATATAAGAGTTCAGAGGTTCGCACTGAATACAAATATGATATGAATTGAGTAGGCTTGTGAGAAATTCAGTTTTGCCTTGAAACATTTGCAGTATACTGAAAAGATATGAAAATACCGCAGGTTATCAGGTTATAGTACGATTTACATCAAACTATGCAATTGCTGCCTTCGAACCGGGTGAATTTTTAAATCCAACGACAAGGCTTTTGAGGTTTTTGCAGTTTCCGTTCCACGAAATTCCCAATTTTGTTGATTTAGAGACCAACTTTCGACATTGCATGCTTTTTTACAATGCGGTGGATTAACTGTCGTAGTGACCTGTGGTTGTGACAAAATTTTCTTCTCTCGGATGAGGAAATCGTCGAGACAAAAAAATGTTATGTGTGTCCTGAGAATCTCAGTAAAAAATCAGTGCATTTGCTCGTGCACACCCCATTGTAATTTGAAGACCTTAAGCAAGCTGCTGCATTTAGTTGAAATGCCAGCCACGTTATTCAATTAGTGCTGACCCCAACCCCAAAAAGACCAACTTATTTTTTAAATGATGGAAGTTCTGCGTCGCTTGTATTTTCAACGATGGTGTGCATATTCACTTTAATTTTCAATTAAACGGTAAGAATTCAAGACCTAAACTATATTAACTGAAGCGTAAAGAATTCTTAACAAAGACCCTTACAGGGTTGAGGTGGTATTTTCTTGTCAGTGGTAACAGGTTTCAAGTTAGTGGTAACAGGTTTCAAATTGGAGGGGACACGTTTAAAGTTTGTGGTCTCATTCTCCACGTTGGTGGTGGTGTTTTTCAAATTAGTGCTAGCCTGCTTCAAGTTATTGGTAGCGTGTTTCAAATTAGTGATGACGTGTAAGTGAATGACAACACGCTTTAATTCTTCGGTGACGGTTTTACATCAACGGTATTATATTTTAAGAGCGAGTGGTGACGTGCCTCAAGTTAGTGGTGGCATGTTCGAAGTAATTGGCGACGCTTCAAATCAGAGGCAACATGTTTCAAGTGTGTGGTGACTACTTCAAACTGTTGGCGACGCGGTAGGGGTGACGTCGTGACATCGTCTCTCTCGCTCTTTTGACGTACGACTTAAGGGGGTACGACACATGTCGATTTCGAATTATGAACAAACGCTTGATGAATCATTTCCTCCTGTTGTATCAAATGATCTTCAAGAAATGTGAGCAAAAGTTTATAAATCCGTCGAAAAACACGATCTAATTATATATGACGAAGTACTAAGCAAACCAAAATGGACCCGTACGATTAAAGTTTGGACACGTACGATTCAAGTTAATGCTTCTTCTGATATTTTTGAAGTATTTTCAAGGGAACGAAGTTTCGTGCTTTTGATTATATTATTTTTCCGGTTTCTCTAACCCTGCCTAAATGGTAACGGGATTACCTTGAAAGTTAGGAATTTACGCGCTTGGTGCAGCCTCTGCAGCAGTTTACAGTATTTCCAAAGTCATAAAAAATCAAACTTTAAGCTGGGCTTAGGGATGAAATTATAAATACTTTTATAATTATCATCTCCTGTTTGTGTTAAAACATTCTCTATCGTATATTTGGTCATAAATATTTACTTTTCTCAGCATCAAATGAATTAAAGCTTATTGAATGTACTTTAGAAACTTATTCTTCCTGTTTTCTTCCTGCGACGGCACAATTGAGCTCACATTGAGGCCTTGAGTGTAGAGTGTTTTTATCAGCGGTGAAGTCTCGTTACTTGTGCGACTACCACGCACGTTTTTTTTTTTAAGTACATATTCTATACAAAAACCTTGGCTAGTGCATTTACGCCTTCTAAATAAATTTCCCGTTTGTTTACGAATAATATAGCAGTTATAACCTTGAGTCAAGGAAGAGAGAGGTGTTCATTCTGAGTTACGTTCTCAATTAAAAATGAGTCGCTCTCTCCACGGAGAGAAGGCAAAATTCAAATATTGTGCAAGACGAACCCGCGAGTTCTCACTGAAGTAGCGTCGACTAGAGCTTTCCTGAGGCTGTACCAGTTCCTGTTTTTTTTTTGTTTTTTACTTGCTTTGTTTTGTGGGTTTCCTCTTTTTGCGGGTTCGACTTTCCTGCCGCATTCAAGGCCAACCTCAACCGGCAGACTGCATTTCTTGCGCAACCGGACCCCGGCCTCGTGAAACGCTCTTTGAAAAACGCTCTGCGAGCATCGCTAAAACAAACAAAGCCACACGAGTTCTGACTATACGAAGGAATTTTCACTGCGTTCAATGAAATCACTGAAACGGACACACCAAAAAGCGTTCACTATTTTGAATAACCATAACGAGATATGTGATCGAAAGATGGAGCAGAAAACAAGAAAATTTGAGTGCTCTTCCTTCAAACGAAGCAGAGGAGCGATAGGAAAGAGAAGAGACAATTGAAAAACATCACAAGTGCACATTACATGGCATGAGAGAGCCGGTTTGGTCGTAGCTCGATGAGTGTCCTCTCAGCAAACATTTCGCTCCATTTCCCTCATCCTTGTTACCATTGTTGCAAACGTGTCACAGTGAGCAGGTTTGTTGTAATAAATGCATAAAAAGCTTTCAAATGGTTGGCTAGAAAATGCGTAAGAAATGAGCTCAAGGTGGCTCGCTGTTGAACACTGAAAAATGACAGTCACAAGAAACAAAAAGCGTTAACTTCTTGCAAAAGTGAATGCGCAAGATTATTTTTCATCAACCCAGAGCTGCCGAGGAGCGTTAGAATCTCTAGCCTATAATAATGAATACCATGAGTGTTAATCTCGCTAGGGAAGAAATTTTTTGCCTATTTTCAAACTTTCCTTTTTTGTTACTTCCCGTAGCTTTATGCAACAGAGTTAGGGAAGTCACACAACTGAGGTGGCTCTTACAGTACTCAAGAATTTACTACAGACATTTCCTCTTGATGAATTCACTCCGGTGTACAAACGAGCATTTTCTTCCTGCTGCCAAATAAAAATGGCATAAAATTTAGGATGTTGTTTTGAAAAGCTCCAGCAGCAAGAGCCTAACAGCTGTTTTGAAACTCAGTTTTAGCTTTGCCACGATGTAAAATCTATAAAATGAATGAGCTGTATTTACATCAAAGCAAAGTTATTGTTGATTTTATAGGGTATCATTTGTACCATCATAAGTTTCTTACATCTTTGGTCAGTATTTACGCTGAATATTTTAACCCAAAATGACCTGAAAATTGCCTTCAACTCAAACACATTGGAAAACTGCCAGATATGCGAGGCAGAAGTAAGTTCAGTAGTCTGTATTAGACACTGTTTTGTCACACGATGACTGTTTCTGCTGTTAATCTTCAGTGTTGTCGCACATTTAAAACATCTCAGTCAAAAAAGTTTATTTGAGCCCCTTCATCATCGGTCAAAAATTGTCAACTATTCAAACTAAAAAGAATTCTACTATTTGAGGGAAAGGAATTGTTTGTTAAATTAGAACGTACAATCTGGTACAGGAGAGTACGGTTCCCCTTTCCAGAGCATGATAGAAATATTTTTTTAATAATATGTGCTCAAAACAGCCCTAACGCTTTTAGGTCGACTAAATATCCGACAGGTCTTGAAATAATTTCGGTTGGTGCGTTGAGAATTAAGCCTCACTTCTGTAACCTCATCTATTAGATAACTCAATGATCATCGGAAAAAATGATTGAGAGTGCATCGTTTCTTTTTTAAATGTGTTCCATCACCTAGCCAGATAGTCTACTCGTATTTCTGAACGGATTCTGACTTTTCTTAGCTTTGATTACTTTATTTTAGCCGTCACTTTGTTCATTGTAATTGATCCCTTAATCATCTTGGAAAAGCGTGCAAAATTAATTTCGTAATAAAATTTTTCTCACAGCTAACATGGTTAGTATGTACACTATTACTAGTACACTGAAGACGAACTAAAACGTCCCAGCCACTACGACACTGTACTGTACATTAGCGAAACGCTAGCTAACTAGTTTGTGTTCTAACTCACACCTGCCAGTAAAACTGCATTTGTTCCTATTATTCGCGAACGGAAAACAAGGAAACCCCAATAACGGTTTCGATCTGCACAGCAAGCGTTTGGATTCAGAAACGACTACCGCCAGCTCCATGCATAGCTGTCAAGTGGTGCAGTGGTCGTCCATCTCACACCTACCCGCGTCACCTGCAGAGGAACTTGAGAGCGACATCCAGGACAGTCAAAGATGGTCTTGACCTACATCTCCAGACACACGTCGTCGAGCCGTCCCGGTCTCCGACCGTTATCCGACTTGGGGCGGATGGATGGCTGCACGTGTCCGCCTGTTTTGACGGAAGCTCCACCTCTCCACAGGTGATCGAGTCCAGGAAAAAGGAATGAAGTCAAAGACAGTTCAAGTTTACCGCCGCTCGTTCAATAATTTGAACTTCCTCCGGAGAAGTAAGAGCTATTGTTAAATTTAACTGCGTGGTTATTGGGTGTGGTTATTAAACCATGATAGGTTTGTGTTGTTATTTTATAACACGATTATAATATTCAAGTCGGTTAAGTGTTTCTTGACCCTTCGTGTTGAGATGCAAATGTGAATAACGTACGTCACAGCTAGATGCACACTAAATTTTATCTGAGACTGAGCCCAGACGAGCAAAAAACGATGGTTTGTTACGGTTCTCCCTAAAAACCATGGCGGTTCCAGTTACTTGGCTTCACTGTAATTGACCACATGGTGCACACTGAAGTTTCAGAAAAAGCTGTAGCCGTGACTGCTGGCATTTTGCTGACTTGCATTCGAAAACAGCTTCATTCTTCAGCTCTGTCGGCCTTCACTCACTGACGTCCTCAAAGGATCAATATATTAAAAACAATCGTACAGATTTGAGGATAAGTGTATGATTACAATGACAGCTCACTTCGGAATTTGAAAAAGTCGGGAACGTTAAAAATTCAAGAGAAAATAACAGTTACGAAGGTGATGATTGGTCAGTAATTGGGATAGTAATGATGAATAGAGAATGTAGTTGATAATATCCTTTTAAGGATCGAAGTAAATTCGATGAAACCTGAAAAGAGAACTATCCACTTAACTCTATTGAAGCACTGACATTTTTTCATTGTTGCTAAGCTCCGTAAGTAAAGGTAACGTAATCCTTGCTTCACACAAAAAGGATGTTCATAAAGAACTGAGTTGTGTTTATATAAGAGAAACGATTTCCCTCCATGAGAGTCGACTGAGTGTTAGATTGTTAACATTCGTTAATTAAAAAATTACCTGCCAACTTTCCGTAGCCTGTAGCAAATAAAAAGGGTTTTCGTTAAGAATTGATGCCACACGTATGAACGCTCAACTGAAATTCTTATGATCCGCGCGTCCCTGGTGCTTTATGTAGCATGATAAACCGAACGTATCAGTATTCCAGATGCACAGTTTAGTACCAGCTTTTCTTTTTTTTTTATAACAGTAAACGAGAGGCTCGTAAACTTGGGTAATGAGACTGTAAGAAAATTCTACAGTCGCTCATTGGGGAGCAAGCTGAACCCAGCCTGATGAATCTGTTAATATGCGAATACAAGATAATGCTTGAAAAGTTCCGTTTTCTCTTTTCACCGACGAAACTGTTGATGGCTCTGATGTTAGGAACAACATACTAGAGCACTTATTCATGTGTTTCCAAATGATCGTCCGTCGCTACGACGTGCCTGAACAGCGGAAATGCAAGTTATTTCCAAAGGTAATAATTAATGAATATGTATGTACAGACCATGAGTAGAAAAGTTGAGGTTCAGAAAAATTATAAAATCAAATGTGAGTACCCTCAATTATCGTGAAACTTACTGGAATCTTAGAAACTCTACGAACACTACAGTCCACTCAACCCCAAGCATTACAGTCCACTCAGCCCCAAACAATATCGTCCACTCAGCCCCAAACACTACAGTCCACTCAACCCCAAACAATATCGTCCACTAAGCCCTGAACATTACGGTCCATTCAGCCCCAAACAATATCGTCCACTCAGCCCCAAACATTACNCGTCCCCTCAGCCCCAAACATTACAGTCCACTCAGCCCCAAACGAAGACTAGGCCTGTCGCGCTGCACGGCATCTCAGGCGCCCTAGGAAGCATCAGTCCGTTCTATGAGGTGACGCCTGTTCAGGCCATCATCATATTGGAGACGCTATACAGGCCACGATGCAGTACCCAAACATAGTCATTAGTTCTCAACTTTAGATTAATAGTCATTAGTCATTAGATAGTTATTAGATAGTCATTAGTCCTGAAGTGTAGATTAATTTGTCAAGCAGTATCGTTGGTTAACTTCAAGAATGATGACGGAAACTACGTTCTGTATTTTAAAAGAACATTTAGATACAAATTTTGGTGAACACAATGATTACCAGGAAATCCTTCAGAGTTACGATAATTTTTTCTTGGAAATTGAGGCCTGAAGTAGAAAGCACACAGAGTTTCTGTTTCCATCTCACGAAGGTGGAAAAGTTGTCTTCTCATGCGACTGTAGCGCTTACGGCAAGATTCCTGTGCTCTCTATTGAAGTTAAGATAAGTTAAGTGAATAGTGTCAAGATCAAAACCCCGTTCCTAGATGTTATGGATGCTATAGAGGCATAGTGGTAATTCCAAATTTTGGTCCACAAACTTCTTATTTGATAAATTGATTTAGTATCAAAATCCCAACCAGGTCTCGACACTTCAGTCATGCAGCACTGATATCGTGTTAAATCCATGATCCGAACCATATCCATTAGTCAGAATCCATAAGCAGCTGAATTGGAATGTATTTTGAAAAAATGAACGTTACTCTATCCATTAGCAGTTACGATGAAAATTGCTCGGAAATCATACTGCCATCATACATGTTTTATAGGCAGTTATACGACTAATAATAATTGCATTATGTCCCTTCATAGCTACATCGCCAACATACTCATCGTGTTGCGAACGCCGTAGTCACTCTCGCGAGGTCAATTTTGCTTAAATTCACGGAATTTTTGTGCTTTGTTAGCAAGAAACCTCTCATTTAATGAAATTTTGCTGTGTTCATTGGGAAAATTCAACATGAGATGAGATAAGCCAATTTTTTAATGTGTTTTTAATATGCTGTAAAGAAAAGAAAAAAATGTAAATCCTAGTTACATCCACTATCCCAAAGAAAGATATGACATTCATAAACGTCTGACACGTTATTCATTCTCAAATAAGAGAATAAAAATTATTTCTTAACTAATCTAATGCACATAAACCTTCCATTTCTTAACTAACCTCGCGCACAAGAACCTAATCTTTTTTAACCTAATCTCATGAGCAAGAACCTAACATTTTTTACCTAATCTCATGCGCCAACACCTCATGTTTCTCAACTAATCTCATGCGCAAGCACCTCATGTTTCTCAACTAATCTCATGCGAAGGAAACTCATGTGTCTCGGTTATCTTATGCGCAGGAAACTCATGTTTCTTGGCCAATTTCTTGCCCTGATGATGCGCACGCGGATGAACATTTCAGATATAAAACATAGCAGAGAATTTCCGCCGCCTCACAACCTGAGCTCCCCGCCTACAGCCTGGCGATATCCAACGGAATTGAAGCACTGAATTGTTTTTCCTGGCGTATCCTACTGATAGTTTTGCAGAGGATTGAGTGGAAAGGAAACGATTATGATTATTCGTGTAACGTCTACTGAAGTTTTAGCTTGGATCCCAGCAGCTACTTCGTTTTCCCGGAACTTCTCGATTTTAGGTTCCTGTGGCGATAACGTACATCGCATCGACTTTGTCCTGATATTAAACATTTGTAAACATTGTAAAGATTTATTTACCACAAGTGATTTACATCAGATACAGGCTTACAATCAAATGAGGAATGACGCACAACCGGGATCAGGATATATACCACATGTGGGCCCGAATAAGCTACAAGGCTTTTAGGGCAACCCATATAGAAATGAAGGCATTCAATTTACAGCACATCAATGCTAAATAACAAAAAAGGCTTAAGGTTACACTCAGGTTGAAATGTATTGGGATAATCTTACGTAAGAACCCTTCTATTTGAGCACTGATCCCACGTACGCCTCCACTTTGATACTCGATATAAATTTTTGATTTCGCACGAGTATTGGATTTTATCAGGTAATTGAAGAGATGTTTTAAACTTTGATCTAGATAACTGTAGTATTTCAACACATTTTTTTCATCATGGGTTTCCGAGGTAGTTAACAGAATTTCCATCAAATTTTCTTCCATGCTGTTCAACTTTATCTCAGGTATCGTTTGTCTAAAAATTTATTTCACTCTTCTGCAACTTCTACTTTAGAAAAATCATTTTGATTCATTTCTTCCGAGTCCACTTGATTTTGAAGTAAGTCAGTGGGCTTTCCTGCCTTTTTTTCTCGCAAATTTAATTCACTCTAGAAATCTTAAATGTTTACTTTTTTCGTTCCTACAAGAGCGATACAACTAATCTGAATGTTCACCAGCAAATTTTTGACATCGGCCTTGAACCATTAAGCCTCTGTTGAGGTGTTCGAAAACACTTGTCTCGCCGTGGTTCCAAGAGAATTGTAGGTTCATTTCGGGGTATTTCGAAGACTATTGAATTTCAGTCTACGTAACCTAACATTTCTTGAAACACATGCTCAGTGAAAACTTTTGAAAGTGAACCCGTCTATGGTATTAATGAAATTCCATCATGAAATTCGGTGTCGATTAATACAAAAAAATTCAGGCTCAAACTTCAAGTTATCGATGGTTAGGAGCAATTTGCGGCCATGCCTAAAATTCCTAAGCCTTGACTCTCGCTAGGACTGTCCGAACTTCACCATTTTGCCGACGGAACACTTCGGCTCACTTATTGTTTCAACGCACGCGAAGCGGAAACTGCGCTCCCTTCATTTGAGGGGTTTTGCGCAGCCCAGAAGCCGAAGTACAAATGCGCAGCTTTTGAATGAAGGACGAACTCGGCTGTTGCGTCATTCTTTCCGCGAGAGTTGGGCGCACGAAGGGAGCTTTGATGCGGTAACAAGCACTGACTCATTAAATTTGCATTCCTCAGAACTTTGGCACCTGCTCGTTCAATTTTTCATTTGTTATGACTTCTATTCGACGATGAACATGGAACAATACTGCAATCGCTTTGCAACACAACTCCTTTTGATGGTAACGACTACACCGGGAGGCTTGTCAAGACGAGCGGTATGGTGATTTTGGAGAACATTAATAAGAACGTTGAGGGCGTGCTAGAGGTATTTTGATGCTTCACATTCATACAGCCTGAAATACTCGAATTTGCTTAGTATTAGCCAGTATTGGAGCAGCGTTGGAGGGACTTCTACCACACGCACCCTCTCAGCTTTCGACAAACACTTAGGTTTGTTTGCATACAGTTAGCCCACTCTCTAAGAGCTCTAGCCTGCTGTATTCTCACTAGTTTTATTAGTTTGCTAACAGTTTCAGAGACTTATAATATTGAAATAATAATTAGAAGAACTTCTGTCCTGCTGCTTCACGGATCTTGTGAGAATGACGCATTCATTCCAGGAAGGTGTAAACGCACACCACAGGAAGAAAAGACTATGACAGGACACTCGTGATTCACGAGTTGGGTTCTTGAGTATAATAAATAATAAACATATCACGAGCTAGACCGAAATCGTGATTCTTATTGAATCGGTTGTGAAATAGCCTTTTTCAGGCTGATCAAGCCTTCGCTTGTGTTAATATGACAGCAGCATGAGGCTTTCGATCAATTAATAGAGCTTAAAATTACGAGTATTGTGTAGTCATCACATGTTCATAGCCCCTTTCCAGCGCGTGCATGCTTGGAAAATCCAAGAAATTGTGACTTGAGATCACCATAATTTTTGGCTATGGCCTTTTACAAGTGGTGCCCCCGAGATTGAAATTCTGCAAAGTAAGACATTAACTGGTGTCAAGTCACAATCCAGTCCCAAGAAGAGTCGTTAGCTGCTCCACTGAATTATGACGTGAGCTCTATGAAGTTAAATAGCTTACGCTCTGGGTGGGTAACGACAAAAATATTACAAGCTTGATTCAGACGTGCGCTGGGATAGCTAGTAATTTGAACAGGGTACATGAATGAAATCGTGACTTAAAATCTGAAGTCTTTGTGGATCTTTCACTTGGAGTATGAATACAGACAGTGCAGTGCTCCCAACGGTGTTAATCGGACGACATTTCACTTTGAGGCACAGGAATTGAAAATGATGGAAAGACCCAAATTACACGAAAATTGTATCAATGAAGAATGAAGGTGAAATGGTAGGACCAAATTTGAAGCCTCTGTATTTCCAGTTACTAGTTTTTTAACCCATTTCCCGCGAAGTTTTTTGACGAATCCATACTCTATCCAGATAATGTTTTTAATTTTTACCGATGTAAGAGTTCGCTCGGAGATGAGTCGGTATGAGTCAATTGTTACGTCAAGAAATGACGAGTAAATTCATTTCAAGCTTTTGTATTCAAAATAAAAAATTAGGCGAGTTTGCTAGCTCGAAGTCAAGAAATAACAATTAAATCAAAATGAGTTAACTCGTTCTTGCCGGAAGAGGAGTCAAAAGTTCGATTTAAAATTCTCCCAGCATGTAAAAATAATCAGTGAATAGGTGGGACATATTGTCTCACCATGCCGCAAAGAGTCAATTAAGCTCTGCTTTAGTAAATTAGTCAGAGCTGCTCGTGGAAGAATTGCCCGAATCGTTGAACACTGACGCATGTAAATGAACTGAAGTCTGCATTGTGACCGCCTCGGTCTCAGCCATCTTAGGTGGCATGCCATGACTGTTACCGCAGTGAAAGTATGGTGACGTGTCAAGCACATGCTATGTTGTTACCCGGGCTGTAATTTCTACCATTAACTTTCAAGCAATTTTTGACGCAGACGCACAAGCACGCCAATTTTGGCTGACAAAGGACGGCATGTTTCTTTTCCATTATCCATTAACAAAGACGAGGAGTGGTATCATTCTTTCGCGGTGCGGAAGTTGCGTGACGTGCAATGCACCGGATTCTGATCGATCAAATCAATGGATCATAATACTTACATCTGACGCCAACAAATGAAAAAGTTCATCTTCAGAGAAATCACCGTCTAACTTGCCGTCACATCCAGCTTTCCCGTTAGTCAATACGACAAGAAAATTGTCTAGCGTTGCAGTTAATCAGACAACGCCCTTGGAGCGCCTGACCCACCCTGCTGCGGTTGTGCCATTATGGCGGTGCATGCAAAAACTCAATCAATGAAAAGCTCATTATGTTTTTCCAGCTCCGCTACAAAAAATTATTTCTTTCGTCTTGTAATCAGCACAAATGACCCCTACTAACTGGAACCGGAGCTTCTGACCGAGATGCTCAAAACATCTCTGGTTTTAGAATTTTATCCTTTGGTAACCCTACAAGATGGTCGCTCGGATGCGAGTGGCAGTGATGTCATGCTGGCCACGCAGTCCATCATCCTTTCAGACCTGCATCGTTCATGAACGTCTTTGCTTATAATTGTGAGACGTGATGAATTGTGCGACTTAGAATGACTGATCTCATAAGGGAGAAGACATGACTCATCTTGAAGGGAGAGAAAAAGTGCATTTTGCATGTCTCGCAGCTTTAATAACTGTGAGCACTCTACGCTGCAAGAAACTGTATTCTCTTACGCCAAGTTTCTGTTCCAAAAAAAAATGATTTTTTATCAAGCACGTTTCGTATAAGTGAAATAATAAATTTAAAAAAAAACAGCCAATCTTCGTACCTTACTACACGAATCAGGCACTAAGTCGATCTTCGTACCTTACTACATAAATCAGGTAACCAGTCAATCTTCGTGCCTTACTACACAAATCAGGTAACCAGTCAATCGTCGTACCTTACTACATAAATCAGGCATTGACTGTACAAAACCTGTTTCAGATCAGAAATTGCTCGTTCATGGCAGTGCAGATAGAATATGGCCGTTCTAGCAAGCAGGTTTTTCTTGTTACCCGAGGCCACTGTCCTGCTAGTGTTGACGGCCAGCTTCTTAGTAAGTTTCCCCCGTTAATTAAAGGATGATCGAAGACGTTTCTTTTTTGTCACTGATTGATTCCGACAGTCATTTTACTGTCATTATAAAACGAATCGGATGAGGGAAGATACAAGTATACAGAAATAGTTCATCTTATAAGTATTATATTTACAGGGTGACACTGAAAAACGAGAACTTTTGAAAAGCCCGATAAAAATAGAGGAAATTCAACACAAAGATTTTTTGACATTAATTGAACCACTACAACTTGCCTTTCAAAAGACAGTAATTCAAACTATCAATGTTATGAAATTACGTCCTTCAGATGACGTCCTCTTTTCCGTATGCCTTCTTCCAGTGTGCTCTGGAGGTTCCTCATTGATTGCTGTATCATCTCAGCTGGGATACCCCGAATACTTTGTTTTAATTCACTCGGTGCTTAGTGTTCCAAGCACACTGGACGGACTGAAAAAAAGAATTTAAGATGAATTTATTGGTATCCTAGTTGAGATGTTACAGCAACCAATGGGGAACCTCTGGAGCAGATTGGAAGAATGCAACACGTTATTTTCAAACAGTGATAATTTGGCCTACCGTCTTTTAAAAGATAAATTCTAGCAGTCCAATTGCTGTCGATGAAATCGTGGTTAGATTATATTTCTACCGAGTTTTTCAAAAGTTACCGTTTTTTTCGTATCACCCTGTATTCTAATGTTTTAAAATAAACATTATTCCTAAAATATTTGAGTTCAAATTTAATTGTTCGTCTTTTATTCTAGCCAGAGGCAACCAACGAAGCATACTCCTTAAAAAAGAGACGGTAGATCAACGGGAAACATCATTGCTCTGCGAAGCCTAAGCTTCTCCTGAGAGGTTCTAGACGGTGCCCCAGTGGTGAAGAGATTCTTAAATAGAAAGCCACTTTTGGTTTCGTGGGTTGCGTACGCGAAACATCAACATTAATCACAATCTCTTTGAATCGGGTGTTAATAATTTAAATTCAAACATCCTCACACTAAACTCAAAAGAAAGCTGCTCCCACTTTAGTGTTTGTGCAAAATTTCGAAGCCGCCCACGCCCAAACTCAATTTGCAGCGTCAAGGTGGTCATGAAGGGCCGCTAATGAATATGCTCAGCATGTTGATATGAGAGCGCAACTTAAACGTTACGGACGCTTTTCATGCTCAAGCACCAAATCGTGTTAGCTCCTCCCGAACTCCATACATAGAAATCGATGCTACATTACAGGACGCAATTTATCATTTTGGGGTTAATCGTGCATGTGCGTGTACTTATTTATCGAAAATCGATGTACTGATCCGTATCCTAACACGCTGGCGGCGAAACGCAATGACGATTGCACGGCGATTTTGTGCGCCCGGTACCTGCAAGGGAACCATTTTTCTTTAGCTGAAACGTTTGTGATCCTGAGGCATAGCGCATTCTGGCCCGTAATCTAACAACGTTACGCAGGTGACATTCAGGTGGAGTTCATTAATATAAAACACAAGCTATTTATGAGGCTCAGGCTTTGCGAGGTGAGAAAGCAGGAGAAACAGAGGGGCGATACAAAGCACTTTGCGTCATGCTGTGAAATTATGAAAGAATGATGGAAGCGAATCACAGCGTTATCCAACCGATCTGCGTTTTAGCCATTAGGCAGATATCTAAGCGCTTATGGACAAGCCGGTGATTCAAGTCAAAAATAATAAAGAATAGATGTGAATTCACTTAGGCACCAGAATGTGTGCACAAATATGGCGAGAAGTGTTCATTTTTTGATCTGTATTTCAATGAACAAGTCGAAAACCTGCTAGAGAAAAAGAAAAAGTTTATTGGGTTATAATGGACATACGGCTGGATATCAGTATCATGGACCTCTGTATAGCTTTTTTACCACCCCATGGATCAGTTCATGAAATAATCGATGAAGTACCTAGGGGGCCAAATTATAGATGATTCTAGATGCTTCGGCGAAAAAGTTCTGGGTACGGGACTCAATTTAAGGTTCAAATCTGGATCTCGAGGAGAGCCAAGATCGCCCGCCGACGACTCAAAAACAGTCATGAAAGTTTCGAGTCAGCTCGATAATTCTGTTCTGTGGACTACGGTGAAACTTTTACGTGTGAGTCGATTCCGATGACGAATTGCTGCAAGTGCTTACCCCATTCCCGCGCGTTCTTCGTGAATCTCAAATTGATCGTACTTGAAAAGTAACTGCCCTGTAATTCAAAACTCGTCAATCGCAAATGGCCTAATTTTGTAGTTCCTGTCACTTTTGTGTCAAAGCAGAATGGGCTTTAAGTAATTCCTGCCCAACTTTCTCGACTCCTACTCACATCGTCGCATTTTACAGCCTTAGCAACTGATTACTCACCAATTAGAGTCAGTTATTGAAATTTTACGTTACTTGAGATTGTGTGATATTATAATTTCCTGACAGAACCAGGTGAGGCAAAAGATTAAATGTAGCTATTACGACGTTGCGATAAGAGAATGAATGTAGACATTACATGTGGCGTTGGTCACCGATAGGATTTGTTGACGCATTGGTCAGATGTATTGCTCATAAATTGCTTAGGCAGTCCATAAAATTATTTCATAATCTTCTGCTAAAGTTACATTCATTGTACTCGAAGTTTTTGAAACATTCGCTCTGTGAATTCTTTCTTCGTATTGTGCTTAGAGTTATGCATAAATACAGATATTCAAGTGCGGTGGTACACTAAAAACTAATTATATCAAAACAAATGATCTCATGACCTGTGAACTTTGAGCAGCTTGTTTAATCGGTTGTTAGTTCGCATTCCTTCACCGCCAATCATCACCATTAATGCAAAAACAGATATTATTTTAGAATTTTTCACATGAGCCTAATGCTACTTTTCTACTTTTCTGATTCCATCGAGTGATACATTCACATCAACAGATAAAGCCGTAGTTAATTAATTTTTGCGTGATTGAGTAATCTGTGTGCTAGCGTTCTAGAATATAGTTTTAACCTGTTTTATGTTGAACACGAGTACATTTCGTAAGTTATACGGCGACAGATGTACGAGATCTTGCTCGATTCGAAAAATCAGTCGAAAAATTAAAGGTATGAAGAATATAAGTGAAAGTAATGAATGTCAGTGTATAAACGTGTTCCTAAAATACAGATTCTGATACGTGCAATATACAAATAACGAGAATAAATTTTGTAGAGTAAGAGATACAGCAGTTAGAGCGACTGTTATAATTTTAGATTCCTGAAACGTAATAATCGTCCGCACTTTTCAAGCTGCCGAGTATATACCTAATTTAATGTTCGTATTTAAATTGAGGAACACTTTCTGTACAACATTTCACACGTAAAGAAACTTAGGAAGAACCGGCCTCCTATTTTATGACCTCTTACCTGATCTGGTGTACCATTTTGTATCATGCGTGTTATAATATAATAATTATCACAACAGCAGTATCAACGCATACTTCTACAATGCACCTACCCTAGACACATGATAAAGAAAAAAGTTGGGTGTACGGTAGACCTCCCAAATGATTCCCATTGATCTCGGGTTCGGAAAAACGATGCAAATCATGAAAAACTGTGGTTAGATTCACTGAAAGCGCAAGGTTTCGCTTGTGTTAAATAAGGTTTCTTAAGCATCTCTCTGGTGGAAAATTACTCTTCGTTCGGTGGTGCGCTTTCGTGTTGCATCACCGATAACTAGTAGTAATGTATGTATGTATGTAGATTACATCGCTTCAGTGACTCACGCTGTATCGCGCCAAAAGAGAAGGGACCAGCAAGTTAAGAATGTAGAAAAAGAAAATATAAAAAAGATACAGCGAAGAAGATGTGAAAACTGAAAGAAGAGAAGGGAGACGGAAGATAGAATTCCAGGACTATCTATAGCTGAGATAACCTAGCAGAGCACCCTTAGGGACGCCAGTCTCCACAGCGTAAGGTAGACAAACGCAACCAACCAAACCCTTTTGCCTAGCTTATCCCTCTTCATGAGCATCACCGATGAAGAAGAATTTAGATGCGTTCGTACTGATCTACCTACGTGAATGCTGGAAGCCATTCCACAAGTTGTACCCTTGGAGTGACCTCAAAAGACGTGAGGAGCAACTTCACATGATAATTGGAGTTGCGATCGTCCTTCTTTCGTCGGTGTTATCAGCAAAGTTCCGATGTGCAGGGGTAGTCTGTGCAGCGTCTTCCTCATCACAGAGCAGAAGAGACGCTCAGTGCAAAGCTCCGGTGAGCTGTTGGGTGCAGCGTGTCACAAGAATCCATGCAGAGCTTGCAGAAGCTGCTTTAAACGCGGCAGTTGGAGTATGATAGCAGGTGTATATCATTTACGTTTGGCAGACTGTTGTAGCTGGACACAGCAGAAATTGCCTGAATCGATGATTCCTTTCAAAACTCCTCGCACCTTCTTCCCGAACGTAATTTTACAAAGCCGTTTACAGAGTTCAACAGAAACCTCATGCAGAGCGGCAAGGGAAAGAGAAACCACAGCTCCGACAGGATCCCACAGCCTGTATGATGTAACTCATGAGAGTTTGTAGCTGCAGCAGCTTTCTCTCGAGGAGGGCGAGGGGTGGAGACTGCATGTGTGTCCTCTAAAAGTCCTCTAGAAGTAAAGGTCTGGGTCGGCGTGTTCTCCCCACACACACGCTCTTGCAGCTGCTGCTGTGAGCCTGTGGAGCTGCTGCAGTCACTGCAGCTCGAGTCGCTGTGCAGCACGTACGAAGGAGACCTGAGAAGGCTCCGAGCTGTAAGTTACGACGGCGGAATCAAAACTTCCACAAGTAGTAAGACCGAAGCAAGAGAAGCAATTATTGCACTGACTAAGCCCTCGAGGGAATGCGACTTTTCATGCTAAAGGAACAGTTGCAATGCAGTTTGAGTAGGAGAAAATTCAGCAGGAAAATTCACCAGCATTGTAGGACAGGCTCAAAAAAAGCAAGATCGACGATGTAGCTATGTAAAAAGCAAGATCGATAACGTAGCTATGTAAGTAGAAAGATCGATGATGTCGTTGTTTACCATGAATTGACATAATATCAAAAATGTTTGATTGCTAGATGTTTCAGCAGAGCATCAGTGTAGAAAACGCTCGTCTGTTGTTAGTATGTATGGATAGAGCAACTGAAGAACTAAAACATAATTCACAACAGAGATGATAACAGCATCACGAAGTAGATGTACGAACCAGACTTGCGACGTGTCAGGAAAAAAATGAAACAGCGAAAATTCTGAAGAGGGTATAATTGCCTAATGGATGCAGCAAGAGTTTCGGTAGCGATGGTAAAACAGTAACACAGTAAACAAAATAATTAGTAACCGAGTACATGAACGAAAAAACGGCAATTACTGTACAATAGCTGTCCAAGAAGACCTAGTTGAGAGATATTAACAGTATCAACCACATCAAAAACAGCAATAAAGTTACCCACGACTGTCATATCAGTACCAGCAAGAATGCTTTTGTGATTTAAGTCAACAGACCCGTAAAACTGAAATTAACTCGTTGAGCAGCAAAAAAGTAAACAGGCCAAGAGACTGCAGGAGCTTGCAGTGTTGGTGCAGAGTGCCGTCTGCTCAGACGCAGTGGATCAACAAATACATGTAGAGGCCTGAGAAGAGCAACAACGAGAACACCAGACCCCACATCTGAAATGACGACAAACTATAGAATGTCAAGCGCAAGAAATGGTAAAATAAAAACAAAGCCTATAGATGATAGGGTTGACGCTATGATAAGGCTGAACGGTAAAACTAATTTTACCCAACTCGATCGAGTGCGGCAACACTATGTAGGTCAGTGGCAGCGGAGACCATCAATCATAGCAGTGGCTTACAAAACATATACAGTATATGGTAGAGAAAACCGCTTCGATGATTGTGATGTCACCACTAGCAATAACAGAATATACTCTTAATAGCAACAGAAACCTTAGAATAGACCATCATAAATGAAACTTAAACTGCAAGTAGATATCAACGTCGATAATGGAAGCAAACAGGAAGTGAAAGCAGATCGATGAGAACAGCACAAAGAAAACCAAATATCTTGTACATGCACATCAATAAAAAAGCAAGAACCCTACAGTAAAGGAAGAGGTGGGCTAACAGGCCGAAGCTCCATGTAAGTACCGCCATAATTACGCACAAGTATCATACATATATCACCGCGTTAGCTACGAGAAGTTGTCACACAGCGTTACGTACAATGGCAAGAGATACAAGTACAGCACACATTATGTCGAGTGTCTTGCAACACACAACACGGACTCCCAGGCGTCTATAATACAGGAGTTTACGCAACAATCACGTTAACGCTTTATCGTCTGAATTTCGTGTTGTAATATGAAAATTCATTTGACTGCACTTCTTATTGCGAAGTTGCTGTACAAGGGAATTATATGGACGGACATCCAAAACAGGGTAAACTATTACACCTTCAAGTATGTCATGTGTGGTTTAAAAATGCACCTACTATCTTTGAAATTATTGATATTTATGTAAGTTTATGAAAGTGGACATGTATAATTTTCCGCGGCATAACGGGGTGGTTCTTTAGGAGCGAAGATAAATTTAAACCGGATTATTTACAGATTTTTCGCTACCATCAATTCGTGCAGTGAGACTTTGAAGTGAGAATTTGGTACTCTTAACCTCGTCCTCGCCTCCGTTGGAGAAGCAAGTACCTGCACTTAAAGTCTGAGAAACTTCCCGCCGTCATTACAGATATGCAGGCAGGTCTCGGGTGTCGTTTTCTCCTAGTCCGCAGGCAATGCACACCGCACCAAGACTGCACAGCCAGGCTGAGAGTGTTACCACGATTGAGGTCTTTAGTACAGGAACGATCTGCAACTGGTGTAGCACACTGAAATGTTGATGGCAATGCCTGACAAGTCTTACCTGTTTGCTGAGAGTGTTACCACGATTGAGGTCTTTAATAAAGGAATAAAGTAAAAATCTCTTGATTAATGATTCAGGACACCTCCATTTAGGCAAAGTTTTGTGGTTTAATATTTTATTTTATTTTATTTCTTTAACCATCAGGATAATTCTAGTCTCTAAATGTAGGTTTTTTGCCTTGATGTGATTTTGTCTGAGCATCTGAAATTGGCACGCCATTCTTATCCGAGTAACTCCAACAAATGGAATTAAATATTCATAATTGTCACGTATGTATCTCTGTAAGGAGTTGAAAACCAAAGGGAAAAAGGAATGTCTCGTAAGCGCTAAAGGTTATTGAGACTTATTTACTAAGACCCTCAGAATAAGTTTCTATTCTAACTGCGAATTAGAAGCAGAAGATTCCGTTTTGTACGTGAGAATCGTGTCTTTCTCTAAGTGTTTCTTACGGTTCAGTCGACTGCAAGGCCCTCCTTCAAATTGCCCCAGCGCACAGACCAAACAAAGGTCGACGTACGTCTTTATCTAAATTACATAAGCCAATAGGCATGTTAGACATTGGTAAAATCATTTACATAACAGGTTAGAGTCATTGTGTACCTGATGACAGACTGCCCAAGGGCCGGTGGGCCTACAGAAGTGTTGAGTGGACGAGTTCGATCTCTTTTGGAAGCAGGAAGTTTATCCAATTACTGCCAGTGTGTCGAGCTAGCGTATAAATTGTAATGTATATAGAGCTACACCTCAACTGTAAGCGAACTAAGACAGATTTCCAATGCAAGACTCCCTTGGAAACATTGGAATTAGTTCTTGCATCACGTCCCTGGCTACACTAATGTGCCGCCTTTTAAGGCATGTTGTGTACTAATCTTCTTTTCCCAAGGAAAGAAACCCGCCTCGGGGCATCGAACTGGAGAGTCTCTCATAAGTAAACTGCCTTTGATTGAACTGTGGAGAAGGAGACCGCACAGACCGTATGCTATTGACTCGATTTGTTCTATCTCAAGGGAGCAAAATCTGCTCTCTTTAGTTGTGCACTCCAACTATCAGCGTCTATATTCCTTTACGTAGATACATCGCATTCCGTTCATTTCCACAGAATCATCAAAATAGAATATCTATACATGAATAGATGTTGTTTCTCACAGTTGCGAAGAATATTACTTGAACTGATACATTTTCAACACGTAAACCAAGCAGGCTTTAGCCAGCTTATAAGTCTCATGAGGGCGAATAAACTGCATGTACGTTCAGGTCATCAGGACATCGACTGTGTTCCCAGACTTTTCACTGTATTTACAGTAAGAACACCTCAATGCCCGAGCACTGACTTCGCAAGTAGCTTTTTGCTACCATTAGAGAGTGATTGTCTCATTTATGCCCTGCATCATAGAATTCACGAAGGTTTAAAATAATACCCAGATTTCAGATTGACCTGTGGCTAATATTAGCTATTCTTGTACTAGGGCTTCCTACTGTTTCTTTTAGATGAAAATTTCGCCGTGAAATTCACAAAACCGAAATAAAACGGTGAGAAGTATGTTTTCTAAGCTAAGACAATGAAAGGGAAAACATTCCTGTTCGTGGTCCTTTAAACATGCCCTGTTGTGCACTAGCTACTACACTAGCTACTACTAGTTGTCGTAGGAGGCAATATATGTACATGTAACTGGAAGCAAAATCCAGTTTTATCTTCACTGAACTTATCTAGTCTCTATACATAGACCAAACAGGAAGGAATAAATTATTTCAAAAAATTGTACCTCTGGAGAAAAAACGCAAAAGATGTCATATTATCCCTAATCGCATTGGCATTAATGTACTCATTGTTTTAATTGATGAAAAACGTACTAGATCCTACGGAGCCTAAATAATTTACACCCCGTTTAATTTCGAGCAAGAGCCAAGGTGAACCTGAGAGCGTTCATCCCGATGGAAAAGCTCTCCATCGTGAACGTGGAAAAAAAAAGCTCTTGATGAATTTCGGTTACGAAAGATTAAAAGTAGTCGCCAGGTTTTATTTTATTTTGCAGTTTGCAGTGGAAAACAATAACTAATATAACGTGAGCGAGATTCTAGACAAGTTCGTGGGCTGTATAACGTATGAAAAACTAACACCGCTTGTTTTGGCAGCAAATGAGCGTGTTATTAAAACAAAAAACCAAACACAACCGGTCGACGGTTGACATTCTAGACTTTACCTTACAGACTACGAGAGGTTACCTGTGATCTCCATGCCGTAATTCATCCCGTATAGCACTGCAACTCATCTGCCTTCAAGAGCATGGTTTCGGCTACGCCGTGCCTGACTTCTTCGTCTTTGGGGTCGAAGCTAAACAAAAAATGTGCCTCTCTTCGTAGGTCTCGCTGGCCCCTGCGAGTGACTCGTGGTGAGTATACTCATGTAGCAAGCCTCCTTGCGCTCAGTGATTGTCTTCTGTGACCAGGTTCCTTGTACGTGCGACACAGGTATCAATTGCTGTTTTCTGGGGTAAAACCTTTGTAAGATATTATTCTGTAACATGAGGAAAGTTTTCAGGTAATTTTTAGCTCCAAACAAACATCATGAGCACTGAAAATTTTTTCTTTAAAAGGAGGGCTTCGGACCGTCGGAAAGGAAAAGTAATTGTATGTTAATGTATTTTACTAGTATTCGAAAGATATATCGAGCTCATTCGTCTTACATGTACATACTTATATACGTATATATCACGCCCCTGAACACCTGTGCGTGGCATGCGCGTATTCTCCACACATGATTAAGTGTGAGTATTAGGAAATCCCAAACCACATAAATTAAAAGCATATTCCGTTGAAATAATGGCAGACTGCACCACGCACGCAACATTTTAAAATTGAGACAGACGAACATGTATGCATGGTACCGTCAGAATTGATCATACGAAAAACTAACTCAATTTTTCAACAGCAGCCAAGAGTCGTCAGCCTTAATAATAGGTAACGAGCTTCCTCTTCATGGGTTAAGATGTCACAGTTCAGGAAAAAATGTAAATTATCACATTCTATGACTGTGCCTAGTGAGGAAGTAAGTTTTTTGTCAATATAAATGTGTGTTTAATTAAGTACAACTCTTCTAACTCGTCCATTCAATTGTTATAATATACTCTAATTTATAGACTAGGACGAATATATATATAATTCATGCAACTCACAAGCAGTTAAACCATTAAAAATGAGAGCAGAAGCAGAAATCCTTATTTTTGTCCAATAATCAACATTGAAATGTATCCTGGAATGGACTGGTCCGTGAATAACTCGGGCCTAACTGACTAGAAAGACGTACCCAATTATTCACATACAAACGATATTTCTCCAAATTTACCAACGCTATAGAAAGAATATGATTTATATTACTCCCTTAAATAAATGCATTTGTGTTCAGTGTGCAAAAGCATATGGATTTAAAATCCATGAGGTCCGCCTCATCATCAAAAATAGATTTCCAATTCGAAAATTGTTGTCTCTACACGGCAGGGTGGCACAGTTCAACAAGGGTCTCAGCACAGTATTATTGCCTCCCGTATGTTGGATACGAATGTCCACTGCGTAGAAATGAATGCTTTGTTGATAGTTTCGTTTCTCTTTCATGCCCCAACAATTAATAACTCTGACACGAGACACTGAATATTCAAGCCGTGCAGAGGAAATAAATATAATCGGACCAAGTTTTTTTAGTATCTGTTTTAGAATTGATGAGCGGCAGACAGTATTCAGTGGTTAGCTGAGTATCATTTACTGAGCCGCTACGCTCCCTACATGTGAATATTAACTAATTTATTTACGAAGCAGCGGTGAAATTTTCGTTCAATTAAGATAGAGAACGAATAGGACTGAGATTAAGAATGCCGTTTATGGAAAAAAGTGTATTGCATTCGAAAAAATGAGGGATCATTTTGGTTCATTTTTTCCTTCGTAAAAATAATTTGAAAGCAACTCCAGGGTTATACTTATAAATTCTCAGTATCTTCAATACAAGATTACTTCATTAATAAAAAACCTGACTTAGTGTCACAGTGGAATTTAGAGCCGTAGCTGCAACAAAGCCATGGCTCTGAAATTGTGGCTCCTGGCCCGGCTCAAGGTTTAAATATCTCTTCATGAATGACAATGAAGAGTTTTTAAAATATAGTTAGGATCAATACGCTCTAATAATTATTTCAAGAATAAATATAGTAGGTCTCGTCCGTGTTGATGGATGGCATGACTAGTTATCAATATTTCTTAATATTTGCAAGCAATGTGACGACAATTCCACCCACCATTTTGCGCCGGAGGCACAAAACTTTTCTCTGGCTTTACATCCTAGAACAACTGCGATCTTCAGTACAGCATACGCTGGCCATTTCTTGGAAAAATTTAAAAAATTTCCCAATTTCAAACTTTCTAGAGACCCGGCATAATTTCATTATACATTCTCCATTAATGACGAAACATTATAAATTAATTCAAAAACTTAAGCTTCATCCCTAATAACTTTCCAAAAGCTCACAGAAGAAAATCGCTAGCGTGAAGTGTCCTTTTTGAGTGAATAACGGCCTGTTAAATGAATAGGTCCTGTATGTAACCTATACAGCGGTATGCAACCTATACAGCGGTATGCAACCTATACAGCGGTATGCAACCTATACAGCGTTATGCAACCTATACAGCGCTTGTATGTATCACCGGCTTATTCAGTAACCTTAATGCTGGAGAGAATAACATGCAGGAGTGAGAGAAAGAAAAAGAGACTGTAATTCGCAGCCTGTAGCTCCCCATCGTAAGCCCAAGAAGCAGAAATTGATGAAAAAGCAGATATTTATGTCTTCAAAACCAATGACGTAAGACAAAAAATTCTGACTTCGTTCTGACTCCGACTGCGTTTCGTTTTTTATATTTATGGTAACATTATACTGCTCACTGTTCAATGAATATATTTTGAGACAAAAATTCCCTTTGTCTAGCGTCTGGGTTGAAACCGTAATTTCACATATGTTTGTAACTAAACAAAACCAAAAAAATAGTTTTATTGCTGAAACTTTGCTTTTATGATGACCAGGAAAATATATTTTTAAATTTGCATTTCTTTTATATAATAACAGTAATAAAAAATAATACAACCGTACAGTATTGTCATTTTTTGGTATTGTATTTTTTTGTTATTTTGCAATAACAGAAATTAGGAAATAACGCCGAGAACAAAATTCATGCTACATAGTGTTATTGAAGGTGTAACATAGTTCAATAGAGGTTTTAACATAGTACAATTGAGAGTGTATGTAACATAGTACAATTGAGAGTGTATGTAACATAGTACAATTGAGAGAGTAACATCGCGCTATCGAGGGTGCAGCAAACAAGTGTGTAAGAATAGGTCTTTGCATGCTTGCAATTATTCAGAGGTATTGATCATATTGAGTTTTAAAACGTTCTGCATCTTAATAAATCAACAATAGAATACGTGTACACGTAAATGGAGCAGACCAAGGCGCCATTATCTCAGAGCTCAAGAGTCCGACTCCAGCTCCAGGTCCTCACCGCTGCTGTTGAAATCAAATGAGCTCAATTGAGTGAATTTTCACCTTCGCCAGTCCTGCACAAGAAGTCTTGAATATCTTGAATATCTTGAAGTTGTTTGGGCCTCT
>VOMN01064361.1:0-13979 GCA_014899125.1 Orchestia grillus
TGCTTCGTTATAACCAGACCTGCTTCGTTATAACCAGACCTGTTTCGTTTGTTACCCCTGCAATGATCTCGCAACCATATTTCGTCGTCAATGCTCGAGCTAATACGTCGGTCATCTCGAATTAGTAGCAGCACAAATGGGGGAGTTTCCAAAACGGTGCTTATGTAAATGAAAGCTGGGAAATTTCTAAAAGTTTTTCAAACATTTGCCCTTTAAAAAACGTAGCATCTGTTGAACAAGAAATTTACGAATTCTCGATATTTTTTCTCGTTTGCGTCAATTATTCATTGTAATTTCCGCGATACAATTCTTTATGTTTAGCTTTAAAGCCATGTTTTGATGCGAGTTAAGTCGTTCTACTCTGTTTCACACTTGAGTTCTGCTCGGTGCACACGACACAAAAGAACTGGTTGCATTATAATCTTATCCTTTATCTATGGCTCAAAAATAAGTTATTAACGGTGCATTTTACTTGTTGCACCCTGCTTCATTAGGATAAAATGATTAAGCTCGAATTTTCTGCCATTAACACTTCTTTGAATCACACTGGATGAAACTTTTTTTTTTCACTTCAGCAATGATCGTTTGTCTTCACCGCAATACAACTTACAAAAAAGAATCGTTGACAGACTAACTCGACAACTCTTTCATGCTCATAATTTTGCCTGATTCACCATAAATTAAGTCAAAACGGGCTGTGGTCCAGTCCTTCAGTTGGTTTTCCATCTTTGTTGCGTACTGAAAATCAAATACGCCTTTCAAATGCAGCTCGCCCTGATTCAGCTCGCCGCCCTTACTTAAATTTCCATCTAGTAGTGGCACCCTGAACTCCTCAGTACTTGAGCGGTCTGGTTTGTATGCATAGACCGACACCGGCCGGTCTGAGCTGAATAATGTGATGTTTAGAGCTGACAGACATAGAATAACTTCCTCAATATTGCTATGCACGGCCCACCTCGTGCGGGAAAGAGTCCAATTAATAAGGCATGTGTCAGCCCAGACGCTGCACCATACAGGAGACCGAGCTGTGAGGCTCGTACCTGATGTTTGTGAAGAGTTTGGAGCGACACGGCGGCCGCGCCTAAGGGTTACGAGTGAATTTACGTTTCAAATTGAAAATAATTTATTGGTATTATGAACCATAATGTAACTTTACTCGAACTAGACAACGCAAAACATCGAATGGAAATTATGTATGAGCGGCCAAAGATTTTGTAGAAGGTAGAATCTGTGTCAACCGCTGTAATTTTTGTTATTGCTGGGTTAATGGGCAATAAAACTGGCTAGCGTACATATCACAGATAAAGCAAATCTCGCTTTCATTTAATTTGAGAAATATTTCATGAACTGAACGACAAAATATATTATTTGAGTAAATATCACTAAGATATACATCAGTCGGTTTGTCGATGTTGGACTCCATTGAAAGTCTTCAGACACCTTTTAGTTGAATCGTTATGAATGAAAAAGTGCATTCACGGGCTGTCTTGATTTACATTCGACCAACACCAGTATTTAGGCGCTACTTCTGTTTGAGGTGGAGTGATTACTCCTTAGCGTCTGTCTCCGAACACGAAGTCAAACTGCGAGTACTCTACGGTCTGAATTTTGGAAAGTTGTGTGCTCAACTTTAGGATGACAGAAGTTTCTTTGCTATTCCAACTGAGGGAAGCTGGTCAGCTTCGTATTCTGAATCACAGCGAGGGCCGTGAAATACGAACCGTTAGTAAGCCCTAAGTCACTACATTCCTCGCTAATTTAAATTCCGAACAATTAAAACATTTTCAATAGCAATTCACCGAAAAACTCATGAGTTTGTAAATGGGGTGGCGCGGGTGGTAAACTGAAGGGCCGCGGCGTAGCAGAGTACGACGCTTCCCGAATATTTTTCTCTGGGAACTGTGGAAGTTTTATTTATTTTGCCGGGAAGAGGCGAAGCGGCTAGACTACGCGAGTGATCGATTTGCGAACAGCAAACGTCGTGGCGAATGTGCTGGTGCAGTGTGGCGTGAGGTGTGCTGGTGCAGTGTGGCGTGAGGTGTGCTGGTGCAGTGTGGCGTGAGGTGTGCTGGTGCAGTGTGGCGTGAGGTGACTTAATGAGAGTCACAAGGATCTGCGACCTAGGCGGTAAAGGTCATTTTGTGGCTCGTTCATTTCACATGAATTAAAAATTTATCCTGTAAATATAGTGCTTAGCGATAATTATTCGTAAATAATATTGATTATAAGTTATCTGTATGTACTGGATATATTTAGAAATAGCACGTGGGACTAAATAATGACGTAAGCTCAACGTTTCATTCGTGGATATCAGAGCAATTGTTTAGCATCGAGGGATCCTCTGTAATGGTCCGTTAACTATATATAAGCGATGTATCATCAGTTTTTAAACGGCGAAATTATTCCCCAGTCTAAACGTACGTCTTGGCATGGCTGAGTATAATCTATTCTTTTCCTTGTCTGTACTCCATCTCACCGTGATGGAATTGTTACAACTTAGTAGTATGCAATCTTTTGATTGTTAAAGCTGAAACTGAAAACTTTCAGAATCAACTGCTCTTTACTAAGGATTGCTACCAGGGATGCTCTGTGACATCTGGGACTTCAATTAAATTCACTATTGGCTGAGTGCTGCGCCCAACGCTGTAAAATCTCCGTCGGAGTGTGAGTCTTCTGTCATGTGTTGCAGCCACTTCGAGAGAGCTTGAGTCTTCTGTCATGTGTTGTGGCCACTTTGAGAGAGCTTGAGTCTTCTGCCATGTGTTGTGGCCACTTCGAGAGAGCTTGAGTCTTCTGCCATGTGTTGTTGCCACTTCCAGAGAGCTTGAGTCTTCTGCCATGTGTTGTTGCCACTTCCAGAGAGCTTGTGCCGTGAACGAGAAAACGATTATTTTTGAGTTTACACAAATTGTCAGTGTGCTTCAAGAGGAAAGTCTTTAGGAACTTAAAAGTGAGGAAAATTCCAATAAAGCTAATTCATTTTATTTGAAAATGAGTCGGCGGTGAGCTCCACGGTGAGCAGATTGTGGAAATGAAATTCTGTGAGGATTCCACCGAGGGAAATAAGCAGTTCCTTTAAAACGTACTGAAAAGAACAGTTTGATAATTACTTGTTCTCACATTGAAGTTGTACGACCCAGTTGCCTAATTTTACATTACCTTTTACTTGAGCGTATGCAAAAATTCTAATATTATAAAGTCTACCTCACCAGATGTACCATCAATAGTTTCAAAGTGACTCCCTTTCACTACAGCGTCGCACTGTCCTGTGTGGAGGGAAACAGACGACTGAGGATGTGTCGTAAGAGCACAGATCAATTACATATGTGATCTGTGGTACAAGCACAGCTCAGCTGTTCTGGCCCACGGGCTGCGTCGCGACGTACGCGCTGTGCGCCTCTGAATTCTTGTTCCTAATACATGCGCGTAACCACAGCTAAAGAAAATCCTTCTCTCTTTAAAAAGACCTAGATTCTATAATGATAAACCCATATAATATATGAATTTATTACAAAAAAATGCTCCGAAAAAACTTTAGATCGCGAGATAACTTTTCTATCGAGGGACCGAGAAATGAACCAGAGCAGAACAAAAATTTATCAGAATTGACATTGTTCTGGTCTTCCTCGAGCTCTATTTATGACTACCTATTTTTTATATTGATGAAAAATTTTTCACTTTTTTTAATTTTACTGTTCACTTCGAATTCCACTTTGGGATACTTTGTACTTGAATCTTTCTTTTTACGCTCTCACTGCATGACACCGCCTCTCATTTTCCCTTACTCCTCCCTCACCAAAAGACACTCAAGGTCAAGTGTAGGTGCCTGACTTTTCGACGTTAACTCTAGCTCTATTTATTCGGGTTCTGCAAAGCTGCATCCCCACTTCTGGATGCAAGTTTTAACATCCGACCTCCTGAAGGGTTGCGTGCCAACCAAAGCGAGCTGCGTACTGGCGTCCTGAACAGTGCAGAGTTGTGTAAGCTGATACTGGGCCACTCATGGCTGAGCTGTACAATGCCCTGGAAGTGATGGCAACAAAGCAATGCTACAGAGCTCACTCGAACAATAAGATAACCTATTCATTACCTTTATTTGCTAACTAAAGCGGTTATTGAAATTTATGTGAGCAAACAGCACACTGGAGGCAATTCAAGGTGGAACTAAATACCGCGACAGTATTTGGGAATCGAGACGCTAAACTTGAGCACCTCATCTATATATGCTATATCGAGGTACACGTCAAATCGATGTTTGAAGGAATTCAAGGCCTGCCGCATTGGGAGAGAATACGACGTGATTTATTCCTTAATTGTCTGCCGACGCTGTATGCAGGTACTCATTTACCGACGTACCCGTGAGAACGAGAGTCGATGTGGAAATGTGGAAAGAGTGGCTTCCCCGCTACTGAGCTGATCTTAGTTGAAACTTTGCCCACGTGAGAACTAATGTTATGTTGAGACAACCCATGTGTGAACTAATGTTATGTTGAGACAACCCATGTGAGAACTAATGTTCAGTGGTGACTCTGAGTATGTGAGTGCCGATATTCTGTTAATACTGCCAACGTGAGAATTAACGTCAGCTTAAGACAAAAATCTACGTGAGACCTGACGTTAGATTGAGATAGGGTCCAATGTAAGAGCTAATGTTAGGTTGAGAATGTAACTAGCTTAGCGAAGATGGGGATAGCTCGAGAGTCACGACCTACACGGTCCGCTAGGGTTGAGAACTGCTGCCGTGTGCCGTAGCGATGGCAAGAGAGAGTCAAGGCTCGCCAGTCCTGCATATATCGAGCCAAATGCGATGGGCATAATTTCAGCGGCCTAACGACCATTGCAGAGACCGATATCGGCGAGTAGAGGAGCACCGCAGCTATTGGGGAGCAGGAGCCGCTTCGAACGCACCGCTCCAATGGAGACACCAGTGTGTGTGTGCGGCTCTGACTCCGTAGGGCTTGTCGGGGGTGGGGGACGACAGGACATAACGAGGTGTTTTCCCGATTCAATATTGATTTTCTGCTTTGTTTCAAGAGGTGACGATTTCATAAAGCATGAAAAAATGAGCAAAATGGTGGGACATAATTCAGGCTAAAAATTTCTTAGATACGTAAGCAACAAATGGGTCTTATATGCCAATACAGAGAGAAAAATCGGGTGTGGGCTGTTTTTTCATTGTAATGTGCTAGACTTCAATTTAGTTATTTTTACGCTAAAGGGATTCTTCGTAGGCATGCGTCCACCGAACGCGTCACTAGATTAGGGTCTAGGATGTTGGTCTTGGGCCTAATCATTCTTGATCTCAAAATTTTACGCGGCAGAGAGTAAAGCTCTGCTGGCTAAGGATCTGTGCCTACAGCATGTGGAAGAATATCTGTATTTGAGGTCTAGTATTTCTATTTCCCTGGACTTAACATTTAATCTAAATTTATTGTGGTACAGTTGCAAAATCCTTGTTCATGTTATAGATGAGTGCACAGACGGAGATGACCGCCGCTGTCTGACATTAAATTGTATTCTAGGCTCCTATATAGCCTTTTCATTCTACAAGTGACCACTCTAGCAAGAATTCATATCTCTTGAAACTTCATTGTATGTAGGTCATGACTTCAAATCTCTGTTATGTACACCGTTCATACTTAATACTTAATTTTCAGGAAGGTGTTTAGTGTACGTTGTTAGAGTGCCGGGGTCGGTTGTGGTTGTTGATCTTTTTTTTAATACATAAAATTTCTACCCGTCCTCTCTGATGGTTTAAGGTGACCAGCTCATCTCTCCAAGCTGTTGTTCGGTGTCTTTATTTTTCGAAGCATTTACTCTAGATGTTCTTCATCAATAAAGTACATGTGTTGGAGCAATTACATTACGGTTTAACCCGTTTCCTGAGACGATGATACTTTTCTAGGTGTAAAATCACACCCCGGGTTGGAGGGTTCACATGGCAGGAAAGTTAATATACTTTGAGAGTACTTTTTGGGTAAATAGTGTCGGATATGACACCTACCTGAAGATCAGCATTGGTCTATAACCAGTCAACTTTTTGACGAGACATTTTTTTAGCGAATGTAGGCAATACTTTTATTAACTTTCTAAATACCGTCGGCTTTGGTGCAATGCGTCAATTTCGGTCATATTGTTGTCATTCATATTATAATTATTTCAGTGCTATAACCTTATTTTCGTTATAACATTACTTCTATCTGTTTTGGGCAGGGCTGGTGCTGAGCGAGCACATCCGTCACTTCGAGCCCGTATTCTTCGAGCGGTCGGAGCTGCTGCAGCACCACCACAGGGCCAAGCGCCACGCCGACCACGAGTTGAGCCTGCGCTTCCACGCTCACAACAGGTCAGGGGACTGTGTGCCTGCGCTCTTCAGGGCACCACTAGCTCTTAAAGGTCATTTCACGTGCCCACGGGATTGTGTAGCGTTGGAGTTTTGGCAAACGAGGTCACTGTGTACCGTTCTAGGTGCGGCAGTCCAGGTGACTGTACCGTTGTACATATGGTAGATGAGGTTTGTTGTGTACAGTTGCAGGCTTGGCTAACGAGCTTGACTTCATCTACCGAAGTGTCGAGGATTATAAAATTCTTCTTTTCCATCCCTTCACTACTAATTTGGTGAGTGACAAAAGTATATCATTCTCAGCTCCCAAAGAGTGCGAAAGAGCGCTAACGTATAAACTTTTATTGGGCTTATTCTCTTTAACGTGTCTTGAAAGACGCCTTCAGGTCTTGAAAGACGCATGTGTGTACGCCTTCCTCTGCAATGTAGTCTTCCTGAATGATATTTGAGGTTTTCTTTGGCTACACCATCCCATTGAGGCGACGCGCAAGGGACTTGACACTCTGCCCCTGCGAAGTGCTTATTTGCTCCCACTCGACGCACTTTTGTTTTCCTCCCACTCTGTTTTGTTTTCCTCCTACTCTGCCCCTGCGAAGTGCCCATTTGCTCCCACTCGACGCACTTTTGTTTTCCTATCACTCTGTTATGTTTTCTGCCCTGCGAAGTGCCCATTTGCTCCCGCTCAACGCACTTTTGTTTTCCTCGCCAAACTTCAGTTGCGGCGACGCCGCCCGGCTTCTGTTCTCAGAGGATCTCTGTAACCCTGATCAAACGAAGTAGGGATCAGCAGCCGATCAAAGGATCCGCGTTGCAGCGATCACAAGCGATACATCAAAGCTCTCGCCAGCCTCGGCAGGGAACTGCGTGCCTCACAAAGTCGAGACTCCTCACAAATTTTCAGTCGCTCTCGCGAGTTCAAAACTTCGGCGCGTCCAAAGTTGCGTCTTTAGACGACATTTTGACCGCCAATTTTCGTTGGAAGGAAACATGAGAGTTGTTGCTAGGGAGACCTGTCAAAATTCTTTGAGAAAGTCCTTCCTTGCTAGCTATTTTCGTACATTGCCATTTTCATAGGGTGCCATTTCAATAGGGATTATATTCAATGAGCTTTTTTTATTACTCTCTGAATATAACTATGCACGGGAGGGGCTTAGTGTACTGAAAGGGTGGCTGGCTCCTGCGTTTTAAAAAAAACAAAGCAATTTCTCTTCGCCATTGAAATTTATTCCTGCAACGGTGAAAGCGCCTGCCTGCTTAGCTTATATATTTCTGACAGCCAACGAGCGGCTCAGAAACGCTCGTGAGGCTGATATTATTCTTATTGCCAATTTTAATTTCTTGTATCATTCAAATTCTTCTTGGATGCTCACATTGCTCTTAGATGCTTTACTCGGTGTCTGTGGCTTCACACTTCTTAAAGCTTTTTACTGCTCTCAGGAACTCAGCTTTGTTTTTGCACCCTCAGTGTTCCAGGTTGTAAACTGTGCTCTATGAAGCTGTGCTCTTGCTTCACACTGCGATAGCTTTGTCTTCACGTACGTGCTGTGTCACTTATTACCCTAACCGGCCTTCGGTGACTTCACTCTGGCGCTTAGTACTCTCTCTCTGACCCTCACTGTCCTCACTCTGGCGCTCGTTACCCTCACTCTGGCACTCGTTACCCTCACTCTGGCGCTCGTTACTCTCACTCTGGCGCTCGTTACCCTCACTCTGGCGCTCGTTACCCTCACTCTGGCACTCGTTACTCTCACTCTGGCGCTCGTTACCCTCACCCTGGCTCTCAGTGCTCTCGCTCTGGCACTCGATACTCTTACTCTGGCGCTCGGTACTTTCGCTCTAGCGCTCGTTACCCTCACTCTAGTGCTCGGTGCCCTCACTCCGGCTCTCGTTACCCTCGCTCAGTTGCCCGGTGCGTTTCTTTGCTGCGTGCGAGCGGCGTGCGCTGCTGAGCGCCGCCCACGGTCCCAGCTGCGAAGCCCTGCTTTGTGTCCAATTTTTAAAGCGTCAGAAAGGACCGCTGTGGAACGGCCTCATAATTGTGTTCTCTTCTTCAGAGAAAGGTATAAACTCAGCCAAGGAGACTTGTGGCGCGTTGTTCGTGCATAATGAAACGCGCTTCCTGCTGCACATGGTGCGCGAGCTGGAAATGTTCTGAAAGGTGTTATTCATGTGCAGGTACTGTGACATTATGGCCAATACTCGTGGTAACATAGTTCCGCTAATATTTATTATTACACGTGTTGTAAACTTTTACTGCGTTAATCATAGCAGGCATTACTTTTCATTATCTTCTCAATTACAATGGCTGAATTTTCATAGAAATTACGAGTTTGCAGACGTTTCATTGTATGTAGGCTCCTCCAGCAACGCTAGGGAAGGACTCCGATAAGGTCTGCGCGTCTGCTGAATTGCTTCTTAATTGTGTCCTTTATGCAATCCTTGACACCTATGATGAAAGTACCAGTTCTCAGAAAAACTGTTGTCAGTCTCCTTGCAATGGTGCCTTGTTTCGGCGCATTATAGGCCTGGCTACTGAAGCGCTAGTACCTCAATTCTACTACTACTGCTAACGGTGCCTTGTTTCTTTCGTGAGACCTGATCTCGTTGTTCACTCGGTGCCGACTAATGCCGCAGGTGTTCTACTTGTGTTCGTAGAGGCAGAGAAGTGACCCAACTCTTGGTTAGCTCACTACGCTCTCTTAAGTCATCCTCCGGCCTGTGTGAAGTGCCTTGATCTTGGTTGTAGTCCTTAGCTTTTATAAGCAACCACTGCTGGCGATAGGATCGTTCTGATTTGCGTAATCTTTTTAGTAGCTCTCTATTCTAGCGACTCCAACAAATGTAGGACAAAAGTATGCATCAAAAATTTCCACGCCTCGCTCTTCGGTTCATTGAAGAATAGCCTGATCCTTCGTTAGTTTTTTATATCAGAAAATGTGGGTAAATGCATACTCCATGGTATGGTGGCTGAATGACTGACAATATGGAAAATAAATTCATTATCCATTAATGCATAAAGTTTATTTCTCAATAAATTTTGTTAAGGTTTTAGAAATTAGTCTTTAGTATGTTATTTGCATCAGAAATTAAATTTGAAATAAAAATATTGTCCAGATGCTAAAATAAGTGATCTTCTGTAAAGAGTGACACTAGAAGTCATGAGGTACCGAAAATCTATGTTAAAAATATATTAGTTTTATTTCACTTTTACATTTCATGTATGAGTTATTTCATTAGAGAAATGTATAAGTCGAGTACAATCAATAAAACATCTATCTCCATTACCTTCGGTTACCATTGTTTATATGCGGGATTATTACCATGAAGTGTCCAAGGAAATGAACGCTATGCATTAATGGGTTAAATTATATGTAAATGTGCTTCAGAAAAAGTCTGCTTCAAGATTGGAATGACGGACTAGAGAGTGCAATAGTTTATTTTAGTGAATGATGTTACAGCACAGCTGGTATCCTGAAAATGATATGAATTGATGGAATCTGTGTGTCTTTTGAGAGAAAGAATTAGGTATTGATCAATTTTGAAAATCTCAATCAGCGTAGCAGGAAAAAAAGAGATTGAAAAATGAAGAATAGGATAAATGTATGTATACTGAACTATATATTGTCAAGTACGTGATCGGTATGGCAAGAGAAGAAATGGGGAATTACGGTTCTAACGGCGAAGTCATTTCAATGCACATCATCCGCGTCCGTGGATGAGGGCGGCGGTGCTCGAGCAACGCAGGCACGGCTCGCCTGAGACCGCCAAACTCGTGCTCGAGTTCGCCTTCTTTTTAGGGTCCGGCCGGTGTCAGGCAAGTCTCTAAGAGGGCAGGATGGAGGACCCCCGACTGAGTGTATTGTTGTGTTGCTTGGGGCCGTCAAGACCGAACTGTTCTCCCTCGATGTAAGGTCGCGCTAAAGGGCTACTAACTTTTTAGAAGTCCTTTATCGTGCTTTATTTTAGTCAAGCGTGCAAGCGTTTTAGTCAAGGTTACGAGAATAACCGTATGAGTCTACTGTAAGAATACTATGAGACAAAAATTTGAATGCTTTGCATTGGAGTTTGACTTTTCCCATTCTTACATTATTGCAGGTACTTCTTACGTTTGACATATCCTAGGTTTGACGTATCAACGTCAATTCCATGGTCTTCATAGGATATCGAAAGTGTACTCTAATATCTGTGTGTACATACCTCCTGCAATATTGGAAAGAAGAAATAGCAGCAACATGAATTTGCTGGAATGTGCATGAGAAACATGAACTCGTCAAGGAATTACAACGAAGTACGAAGATAGTTCTTTCTATTCAACGAATAAATAACAATATGTAAAATGTCGCAAAAAGTGCCAGAGGAGGAAGGAAGAGGAGACGAGTCCTAGCCTGTTGCCACAACTAACGTCAACATCAGGAAGCTCAAGTCGTAGTTGTTGAACAGACCACTGTTTCCACGACTGCGAGGCATTTGCATACTATCACTTCCTTTTTCGATTATGTGAAATGTGTCAAATACCGTTATTGATTTTTAATTTATTCACCAACGTAAGATATGTAAAATTCTGCAATTTTGTGTTAATTGCGGCCCTATGTATTTGTTGGAAAGCTTTCTCAGCAATGGTTACGGTTACGGCCCCATTTTTTGGAAAGAATATCCTCGAAGAATTTTAAAAATTACATAAGTGCACTATAACGCTTGTCAGAATATATTTGAAAGTATTCCGACTCGTTTAGTTCTTTTTTGTTGACTCGTACAATTTATTTTTGTTGGTTCTTAACCTTTGCAACGTTTTAGAGGTACCTTCCATCGTATTGTATTGATTCTTTTGATTTTATATGCATTATGAGAATTTTCGTTTAGTATACGCATATATAATCTGGAAATTTTATTAAATTCGGTCTGAACTTTATTTAAAACAAAATGTTTTGAAGTTCGTTTTCATTGTGGATCTTATGTATAAGTGTTTGTTTTAAATAAATTTGAAAATGGAGCTCGTCTAGCAATCAGTGGTAACCCTATGTTCAGCGTATATTCACACTTTTTAGAGAACTCATCAGCATAGCAGTTGCGTGCCTGAATGTGAGCTCTGAGGGAGGAGTTCCGCCTCTACCTGTTCGTCCAGTGCTGCGTCAGGAGAGAACATCGTTCGTTCACCTCGTCTAGTTCAAAAACAGGCTTTTCGTCAAAACCCTCTAGCTTTTTTTATGGCTTAATTTATTTTCATTTCATATTACATTTCACCAAAAGTTCTTCATACTTACTTTTTTAATTGGGAACAAGTTTACAATCTGGAAAATTCGCGTTTCCATATTATGAAGCAGAACTGAATGGCTCTATTTTCCGTGTACTGCATCTGTTCACTGAGGGATGAGTATCTCTGGCGCCAGACTCGGTCGTTATATGGCGGGGTAGTCACGCTCTCATAGTCACTATCGGGGAACTTCGACCCTGACTTGGACAATGATGAGGGTTACAGGAGCACATGCGGCAACTCACTTAACCTGGCTTGTGGCTCTTGACGCCAGCAAAATGCTTGGCGTTAAGTCAAGCGTATTTGATGTATTCAACCTGATTTAAATGTTTATTTGTATCTACAGTCTTCTATATGGCACATGTGCAGGTGGATCCGTGTACGAGTGAATACATGTATGCAGGGTTTATTTCTTCATGCCGATTGAACACCCTTTACCGTGCTCTCACAATTGTTAAGTCAATTGTTTTCTAATTGTTGAAGATTACTTCTGAATTGATGAAGAATAAATAAAGGTAAAACACGTTTTTGGTAAAGAACATTATGAATTTTGAAACTAACTTCTGTCTGACAAATATAACTGATTAAATATACCGAATTGTAAGTCATTGTGCTATCTTCTTTACTCAACTCTCGTCCTGCTCGGTGTCAGCTTGATGTTCAAACCCCATTTCCTCCTTCTGTCTTCTCAACTCGCCTCTTACCCCCCGCCTCGTCTATCTTACCATCGAGGGGAGGAGGAGGGAAACAGACCGCGGTCTTTGTGGCGCTTCGATGTCGCCGACCGTTCTGGAAGTCTGGCCCTCTGCCAGCACTCTGGACCCTCGACCTGAGGAGGCGAGCATGTGGCCTTCGCGACCGCAGTGCGCTGGTCCTGCAAGTTGCGAGGGCTGCGATAGCCTTGCTCTCATCATCCCTCGTTTTCTTCTCGCGCTTATGATTCAAATCCAAATGAGAACGAAAAATTGTTTGAATTAAATGAATCATTTTGATGGTTCCTATGGTGAGGTAAAGAGGTGAGGTAAGTATAAATAGAAACCCGGACTTGGATCAAACTCGACCCAAGAGATGCCATTTTTCAGTGAAAGAGATGATTCGTGAAGGAACGAACGCGGCCTCGTGCCTATGAATGAATCTTTTCTGACATTGGTACTGTATTTTTTTATGGACTTCTGAAAAGACTTTCAGAAGATGAGTCGGCGCCCAACGTAAGAATTGCGGGCGAAGTTTCGTAGTAAACTCATTCCTGTGAGCGACGGTGATTTCCTGGCTAGAGACCCTCACCGGTAGGCTGGAGTTAGGGTTAGCTCACGCTGTCGTCTCAACACTTGAGGGACATGTGACAAGTCATCTGATTCGCACTTGAATGGTTAAAGCGTCTATCACATTTTAACCTACAATATATTAACCAACTCTGAGTAGCACCATACAGTGATGAAAACTCTAATTTCATGCGTGATACAATACTCCGCCAAAAAGTTTGTTGCACCATTCTGAAACGTAGATGTAACGTGAACATTTAAGCTTAGTAGTTTATTAACCCACATTTTACATTGATGACAGCTTGTATTCTATTAGGCATAGGATCTAGAAGATTTGCAACAATCTTAATGAATATTTGTCCAAAGTACAACCAATCGTTGAGAAAGAACTTCCAACGAAAAAAACAGGTAGTGAACCTCATAGCTCCCTCTAAAGTTGGTCACACAAGTTTTCGATAGGGTTCAAATCTGGAGATTGTCGAGGCTATCAAATATGAGAAAACGATCCCTCGTGATCCCTGAGTCAGTCTTGCTCTATATGAGAGCGGTGGATACGAGCATTGTCGGCTTCAAAATCATCGGAACCACCAGGAAAATAAAAGTCTACAAAAGGGTGGACTTGGACAACTAGGATGTTCGAATAATCCTGCGATTTTGTTTTGTTGTTGCACAAAGTTGCCGAACCTAATCCCGACGAAGTGAAGCTCCCGCAGATCATTACACTGTCTCCGGAAGCCTGTACTGTCGGAGCTGTGCACAAAGGATCCAAAACTTCATGGGCTTTTCGTCTCACTCTATGATTTTTCTGGAACAAGGTGAATCTCGATTCACCTGACCTTTTGAAAATTGGGGCCGTTTCGTTCGATTAACTTTACTTACTAATGGTTTCCTGGTGGCGAGGTAACTGCTTTAACCCATTTTCTTCAGTTCTTAGTGCATAGGTGTCAGCAGAAACTTGATTAACACCTTCGTTGAATATGCTAGTCAACTGTTGAACACCTTTCCGTTGATTTAGTTTCACTTATCGCTTCAGAGAATGCCTGTCGTGAGTATTCAGAATTTTAGCACTGCCTCTATTACTACTGAATGCCTGCACTTCACTCTCTTTTTCCACTGAGCAGTT
>VOMN01064370.1:0-13092 GCA_014899125.1 Orchestia grillus
TCCCTGACCTGGGGTTCGATTCTGACATTGCCCTGGATTGATGGGCCAGAGGTGAGATTCAGAGGTGAGATCTTCCCTTGCCAAAGCGACCCTAACCAGAGCAACCACCGGCCAGAGCGTGGACAGGTTAACCACTAACAAAAGAAATAATACCAAAAATGAATGATACTCATCTTCACTATTACCTTCTATTGGAGCCACTGGGAGGATTGAAGTGAAGGGACCTAACTTTGGGCAGGCAAGAATAATCTTGAACTGCATGCTATAAAGCCTCAAATTGATAATGGCGAAATGAGGATAAGGGCAAACAATAAAAGTAACCAAGCAAATAAAAGCAATCAAGGAATAATAGATACAAAATAAACTGGATCATATCAATATCACAATGAAACTTGTCAAGCAACCGAGCAACAACATCACTATTAGAATGGATGAGAACCAAAACCAAAATTATTGACAATACAAATCAATACAGAAAGCAAAACACATTACCTGATTATTAGACTGTAAAAAAACACTTGAACACCTCAAGAGTTGTAACTTGAGTATACATACACTTCTAGATTTGTGCTAAAAGAATTACCAAATGAGACTCCAGTAACAATGTACTTAAAACAGTTAATTCTAGGTGATGCAAGTAGTTCTTTCTATAATTCTAGAGTACCAGACCAAAGAGTAGTGAACATCTAAAGTGAACATATCTCTATTGTTTCATGCAATGGTACATCAATAAAAAATTCTCAACATAGAACACATTATAAATTTTCTAGCATTATTTACTGAGGCACATACATCTTTTACAAATTCCATAAAATTCTTGAATGTTTATACATTTTCCATGGAAGGACTTAACACTGGGATCGGAAATTTAGATAAATTGTTTGGAGTATTAACAGTCTCAATAATTGGCCTGTACTGAATTTTCAAATATTTTGTACTGTGCTAGTACATGTACCATACCAAAAATGGCGGAAGAAATGATAATGCCTTAAGATGCCCATATATTTACTGTAAATGCTATTTAAAATGTAATTTTTGATTTCACCGATATGGACTACCATTTCTCATGCAGTCTCCCAGATTGCAAGTACAAATCTGAGAATATTGACGAGGTAATTTTCTCTGAAAAATTTCCTTAAGAAGGTTCAGTAGTGGCATTAATGAACATGCCAAGGGCTTTAATAGAACAGTTTACATGAAGTAGATGGTAAAATTGTTTCCAAACTCTGAATGTATATAACTCTTCTATTTAGGATTGCTAGTTAGGTACACCAGAGAAATGGTATTACAGATATGAAGAGAAGTTATTGTTCATTATTTTTTGTAAATTTTTGAAAAGTATTAGGAAAATAGAATAGGTGCTTTAAACTGAAACTGAATTTCCTCCTATCTAATTACTGAAGGCATCTTACAGATATATGTTGCTCTTATTGTAGCATGAATTCCTGGTTCTTTCATTTTTAGTGAAGTACATGTAATCATGAACTTTTTTCATGAGAAAGCTGGTAAATACCCAAAAAGTTTTTTTTTGCCCTATTAAGCTCAGACTAAAATTATACTGTTATTGTTTCTTTTAGTACTGCTTATCACTCATCAAGCTGATTTGAATAGGTGAATAAAATTTGTAGTTCTGACCAAAATCTGTAGTGCTGACCAAAAATTAGGGTAAATCACTTAGTTTTTTGTTTTATTTGATGCAGCAGTATTATGTTATTAAAGATTCCCAAATTAACGACTGTTGACCTGTATCACAATCATGCAATAGCATTTGGTCTTGCTTTGTAGCTATTTGCTGTGACCTATCTTGTTCAATTGGAGTTTTACTTCTTGATATTGTCATAGGAGTACACTCAGCAGACATGCATAGCCTACAATTTAGGTGGTAGTACAATGCTTGAATCATAGGCTTCTATTGCTCCAATACAGCAACTAAATCTTGGAGTGAATGACTGCAAATCGGGGTCATGGCCTCTTCTCAGGCCATCGTCTTGCTTTTAGCCATGTAACTCTTTATGAGTGGCACATTGTCCATGTGGTACAAAACACCTTCAATCGGAACTTTTGTTCAATATAAATACCTAAACCAAAGTTTAGTTCATTCTAGTTGGTCTAATCTTTGTGGTCACCTAACACCTTCTGAGTCAACATAAATGATTGCCTTTGAGGAAAAATTGGTATTTATTCTCTATTTGACCACTGCTGTTTCTGTTGACTGGAGTGTTAAAATATATTACCAGCAGTCAAAAAACGGGTGTGCCAAGTACGTTTTATTAGATTACTTAGCATCTAGCTAAAGTTGACAGAATCAGCAAAGCTCCCCAAGTTATATGATCACAAATCATTGTTCAGTGGTTGTCATCCGTCTGACCCGGGATAATCTCACCACTGATTTGAATTGATTCCAGATCTTCTTGGAGTATTTCAACTCCTCATTCTGGAGGTCAAACTGATAAAAGCCAAACACTAAATAAATACATTGAGCATGCTAATCACATAATACATCAGATAAATGAATTCATTTTTATTAACCTAATTATTTGCACATCCTTAATTACTTTTTGTCTTAACTGATTCTTTCCACCTATCAGCGGAAATTACCCATCATTCAGTGTAATACAAATACAAACACATTTAAAGCACCATATTAATATCGCCAACCTCATACTGTCTGATCTGTCGTTCAGGGAAGACAGACAACATTGAATAGAAGGCCAGTGAGGATAGGTGAAAAGCTGCTGCTGCCACAATCTATATTAATCAACACTTCATCAAATTTTTCTTTACACTACTTTTATATCTGAAACTATTAAATTTTTGGAATCTGTAAAGAGAAAAGCAATTATCAGTGATTGAGGTAATGTAGACATCACAATATCTATAGGAAAGGATTGACATCAAACAAGAAGTAATGGCTTTGATTCAATTTATGTGAGCCATGATCTTAGAATTGTTTTGTTCCATAAACTCTTGCTTCTGCATTTTGGATAGAAAATAAAGTGGTAAATCTGTTTTGTCCAAATTTTCAGTCAGAACAACATGGGTCTACTGTGCAGATATGTCCAGTATGCCCGAGAGAAGCTGGGTGCCGAGGCAGAGCTGGTGGTGGAGAAGGTTCTAGAAGAGGGCAGTGCCACATCCTCTCAGATAATTGTGGCCACTGCATGTAAACTGATGAACAATATATCGGCAGCTTCTGGTGAGCCCCTTGTAGTTGTTTTCTTAAAAACTTTCATTACTATTCTATGTAAAAAAATACCTTTTCTCTTTGCAATTCTTGGATTATAAATTCATGAGTTCTTCTGGCCACTGTATGCTAACGTTTATTTTACAAATGGTGTATGCATTTGCGTGTAAATTGTATGTCATGTGTATTTTTCTACATTGGGGATCAATCTACTTTTTTGAATTAAATAAGAATTATGTACAGTATATCAATGGGGCAACATTCAGTACTTAATGAGCAAATTCATTTCTTTGCAGTTCTGTCTTCATCTGAGATGTACAAGATAGATAGATTCTTGTTTACAAAGTCAGAATTGTTCAAATATCTATTGATGATACATGGACATTTTCATTTTTGGATGTTCGACATGGCTGAGCAGGTGCTTCTTGTTTTAAGATTACTCATCATCAGTAATTGTTACTGTATGATCTTAACAATTCGAGATTTTTTTTTAATTAAAGCCCCCCACCTGCAACCAAATCGTTCAAAATACAATTTCATTGCTTTAAAAATTAAAAAAAAATTTTTATTGTGGAAATTAAAAAGAAGGATCTGGCAACAGGTCAAAGAACAAGGTTTCTACCAGACAAATTCTAAATTGAAGTATGAAATGTCATTTTTGATAAATTTCCCTCACTAATTTCTGTTGAAAATTTTATTGTACTGCATTGACAGTATGAACTGGATTTATCATCATGTACTAGCCTACATTTTATATTTCATTTCTTGATATAAGTATGCTCCACAGACAAAAAATTAGCCAGCTATTGTTTTTCAAGGGTCTCACAAAGGGAGGAGATGAATCTGTCATGCTCTGGGGCTGCTTCAACAAAACAGAAGTGGATCTTTTAGTTGAGGTCCAGCATGGATAATCAAGTCTTGCCATTTGCACAATATTTAAATGATGAGAAAGGCATGTTGCTCTGCATGTCTTTCGGGATGAGAACTGCCTAGTGCATTAGGTCAGAATTGTTATTAATTGGCATGACAGTCTTTTAGGATATGTCATACATTTAGATCAGCCAGCCAAGTCCCCAGGTACGAATCCAATAGAAAATTTGTGAGACAACCTAGAGCCACAAGTTAGACGTCTAGAAGGTTGTCCACATACTGTGGTTGCACTACAAGACCAGTTGATGCAAGAGCGGGTTAAAATCAACATCGTGTACATTAGGACACTTATAGACTCAATGTTGCACAGAATTGTAACCATTATCTGTGCTCATGGAGGTCCTACACCTTATTAGTTGCAGGTGACTAATTTTTGGTCCATTGAGTTCATGATGCGTAAAACCATATTTGTATGAGTGGCACCTCAGGAGCCGTAGGATAGGCCATGAGTAATAGGGTTAGGTTAGTTAGGCTTGTCTATCTTATGCTATGGAGACCAGTGTCCCTAAAAGGACATTGTTAGGCTACATCTGCTTTATCTAGGCCTTTGGGACTTATGTGCCCACTTAAACTTCTTTCCATTTCATGCCTTCGCGGATGATTCTTTATCTTTTCTTCCTCTCCTTTCTTCACTTAGTGCTTCTTGTATGGGAAGACGGCTCTTGTATGTGCAAGGGATCTTGTATGGGAAGACGGCTTCTGCATAGATTCTCCATTTCCTGAATTGCATACAAAATGGTCCTCTCTCTTTTGGTATAAAATAGTCTCAAGTCACTAAAGCATTGCCATCCGTGCTACTACATACTACTTATCCTTTCTCTCTCATCCTTAACTTGTGTTTCTTTATGCAGGAGATCTTGTGTGGGAACACATCTTGTGCATAGATTCCCTGTTCTCCAATGTCCATACCAAATAGTCCCTTCTTTTTGGGTTCGAGATAGTCTGAACTGTTAAAGTGCTGCTGTCCTTACTAGTACTACAGGTAGGGATAGAAAAAGTAATACACTTGTTGCTATAAAAAAATATATTTGGCTCTCAGACCAGTATGATTTCATAAACAAGGTCATTGAATGTCGTCTGAAAAGTGCATAATATAAATTACGTAATTAATTGTGGTAAAAATACACATTCCTAAAGTAAGAAAGTAATGATTGAGACAAGACAGAGAAATCCCTACACATAGTAAACCCGAGAGGATCAAAAACATTTGTAGTATGATTTTGGTCAGAAGGTTCAAGGAAGATGTAAGGGGACTAAGGTAAGATCTAAATTAATTTATTTATTTATTTATCGGAATTCCAGAATTCTGGGATCTACTGCATTGCTTGCTGAGCCTATTACTGAAAAATTATTTAGTATGAAAGGATGATTGAAATTTTTGCGATGAATTTGAGCGTTCGAATGAGAAGGTTTTTGATATTGTTAGTTCTATGATTGATGCCCAAGTGTCCTGAGAATCGAATCCTTGTCAAAACGTACTCCCAATAAAGAAGCCATTGCAGGAGACAACTGATATAGAACGTTAGAGTCCACATCCGACGGTATGAAATCTTTTTACTCGGAAATTTTTTGACATTAAAGAGTTTTAAGGCTGAATTTAGAATTGATTAGGGGTAGCAACTAAAAAGTACACAATTACACACATGGAAAGCAATTGCACACATTTTGTATTCATATAACTTACGCACAGAATACGAAAAAAAATTCCTTGTCCACAGAACGTCTTTTTAGGCACGATTGTTTATCTTCTACCTATTCTAGACCGCTACCAGCAACTGTTTTGAGTCGTTCCTGGTGAGGAGGATATTTCCTATTTAAATGAAGTAAATATGTGCGTAGGGATGTGTTTCGCTGTTTTAATTTTGACAAAACTCAGAAACGGTTCATGAGAGACTTTATTTCATGATATTGAGGTAAGCTGCCACCACCCGGGATTTATCCATGGGACTATATAGATATGTAATATCGTTGATTGTTTTATACGGTCAATAAATTGATACGAAATTACGTTAGGTATGTAATTGATATTTGAATGATGTTATATTGGCCGAATAACGGTAAACTACTTTGGTAAGCGGGTCAGAGGAGTCAAGGCCGACTGGTTTTGAGATACTATGTTTCCATTTATATTCTCATCTCATAGCGTCATAAATTCCGTGAATTCGGTAACGAGATTTTTTATACTCGATCGGCTGCGAGAGATGAACACGGTTATAATGCACGATTCAGTTTTTATACGTTTAATGGAAGAAGCGCTAGCTAAATATTACAAATAGCACGGGAATTGGACGGATGTGATATAAAAATGTATTTGCTCGCATCGCTATTGAAATGGACGCTCTATTACGCCGAAATCTGAATTAGACTAATCAGGAAATCTAAATTAATAAATCATACACATCTCAGAACACTGGAATAGAAAGCGGTCAAGTAATAATGATTAACAGGATTACTCAACTGGCGATGATGGATCGTTGAATGGGCTGTTGGCTTTGCTGTGCCCATTGTGGATTTAGGGTGATGGGTTAAGTACGAATGAACTCGAATTTGAGTATGTCCAACAATGTCCCATGTGAGTCGTGGATACGGAGTCCCTAAAAGTCCTACACAATAATAGTTAAGCGTCACATTTGGACACGTGCGCGGCACGTGATTCAAGAAATGGGCTGGAAGGTCTACATGTCTCACTAGCAATAGGGACGGGGTGGGAAAGAATGAACACCTCAGGCCCGCACACTCTTAAAGGTCGCTCGAGCGCTCCGAGGGTGCGAGCTGCACGAGGCGCTTGCGACGCGCTTCTAACTCGTATCGTTACGTGCACTATACATGAGCGTCGCTAATGACTCCTAAATCCTACAATCAGGTGCATTTTGTATTCAAGGTGAAATATGAACAGAAAAGTCATCTAACTAGCATTTTGAAGTAATATCACGAAAGAAAAACTAAATTTAGAAGAAATTAGATGTTAACTCTGGCGCATAAAGGCGGGCATTGTAGCTTCCATTGCTTGTCGTTCGATCGACGCAGCGGCGTCAATGTGTCGGTCCAAGATGATATTCGGGTGCGAAAGCGGCCTTTGTGAATTTGCTGTAGAACAAATTCTCATATTCTTTCTCTCGTCGTGGAATAAAAATGCCATTTTCAGGACGGAGATTATATTCTATTTATCTCGTATCGTTTTTGATGTGTACCTCGTGGGATCACAGCATGATGATACATTTTGGTTTGAAAAAAGTAATATCTTCTCAACTAAATGACTTGTATAACCTTTGTTTGCAAAATAATTCTAAAAAACTTAATTAAATGAAGCAAATGTTGAAGACCAAACATTTGATGAATTCAAGTTTTAAATGCTGTAGAATAGAATAGAACATGGTGACAGAAACAAGCCAGGTGGCCCATCTATGGGCTTTTACCCAATTCCCGTGCCATCAGAGACCAATTGCGGACAGGCAACTGGTTATACGTGGAATAGGAAGGCAGAAAAGATCAAAGACCGGATAGTATAACTTCTGCTTGCATTCTATGATCAACAGCACAGCTCCTACCCACTGCACCTCTACAAAGGAGAAATAAATAAGCTTTCAGGAGTGAAGCTTTTGACGTTTGTGTTTTACAAGGAAGATGAACTTATTATCTGCTTTCTTTAGGTGTGTGGGGACTACCAATAGTAAGGAGAATTAAACTGTCAATTACCAAATTCACTATTGAAAAGTATGTACACCTGAAGTTGGCCCTAGATCTATTGCAAACTGATTTTGGGAAATCCTAACTATACAATGAGGTAATCTGAGGAAGAGCTAAATCAAAGTACAGGAAATACCATGATAACGAGCCCTTTGAAAAAGGTACCCTAAGAACATGCATAACGACAGATGAAACTATGGGAGGGAAATATATATGACTAGAGATTTGAAGATGGAATTATCAGAGCATGGACAGGTGACGATGGAACACTGTTGAGAGGAATTAGAAAACTTAATTTAATTACCTGTCCTCTTGAGTGACCTGAGATCCGAATGGAGTGAGCCTGAGATATTTAGGGATCTATCGTGCATATGGGAGGATGCTTTTTACTAAATAAACAAAGCATAATAATATATGCTGCTTGCACAAGCAAATACAGCAACTTAGAACTTTATCTTGACTGAGATGAGAAATAAAGTATTTAGAACAAATATATCGCACAAATAACTGATATACATGAAGCAGTTTAAAAAAAAGTTTAATTAGAGGAACACAATATTCATGTATCGTAAACTAGAATGAGAACATTTAAATAAAATTTATTCACCAACAGGGAAGTGAAATAAGAACTCAAATTACTAAAGAAAAACTAATACAATTTGATGCAATGAAATAAGGAACTGAATGATATAGATAACATAAATAGGAAGCGTGTACGTAAAAATAATACAACATACGCGCATTACAATACTCACTTTGATTTGGAGAGGGTAGTCCTAAATATATTTAGGACATATTACCAGGGCAACCGAGGAAGTCACAAATCAACAACTAGAACAGGAATGATCTCAGAATTCATTGCTAATAATCCTTAATAGTTATTAATTCTGACATTTATTGGCTGAGCTGCAAAGAATGATATGCAATTGAAATTATTTTGTTTTTATCAACACCAAATAAGACAAACTGGCAAAAGAGGCGCATTGAAGGTTGAACTAACTAGTATAAACTCCGTTTACCCCTGCTTAGCTTCTTCAGTTGCGGTTGTGCTTGGTTGGTGAAGGACTTCGTGGGTCTTTGATAAAAACCGAAGAATGAGCCAGTAGGCTCGTTCCTGCTGTCACGTTTTACCCTTAACATATTCTACCGAAAACAGGAGAAGATAGCTCAGATATTAGATAAGAAGTACTACTGTGACACTGAAGCATTTGCTAAGTGTTTGTACCCGTTCTATTTATTCTCTCATCTCAGGAACATTGTCCTAGTGTCAATTTTTTACATGTGTAGGACTTTTTTTTCTCAATATAACCATACAGCGATGAAAATCGAGTATTCTATATGTTTACTATCACCGATACTCTCTGTGCATGTTTGTATGAATGAAGAAGGCAACAGCAACGGAGCATGCTTGGATCACCACATCCGGGCACGTGACGCTCTGCAGCGACTGGTGGAGCAAGGCTTCCTCAAGCGCTGTCCTGCCCCGCAGCTCTCTAATTCCTGGTGTCCTAAGACGCAGAACCCGTCAGAAGAAGATCTACACAAGTACGTCTTTATTACTTCACTGAGTGAACAGTCATATTTCTTAGTATTATTTTGACTTATCGTTATATATTTAGGTGACGCAGTTGAATGATGAATTTGAGTGAGAAGAGACATCTTGAAAACATTCTAATTTGAACGTTTCGAGCTCCAAGCTCATTTTCAACTGGGAACCTGAAATGAACAGAAAATATTTGATAATAAAGACTTGGAGCGTATAGGCTGAAACTCTAGAGTTGTAAAAAGGAATTACTGCAGTACATAAAAAATAACGGGATTAAAACTTGGACAGAGCTTAGCGGTCGACTGTTTTCAGAGTATGCACTGTGCATTTCGTTCAAGGATTACTTTAGCTCGTGAATGTTTAGACTTCGGGATACAAGGATCAAAATTTCCAGAATATATCTAATATTTTAAATTGATCAATTCTGATAGGTTGATCACAAGAGCTATTGGTGCAATGTTGGCTAGTAGACCAAGAGAATGACTCGTTTGATGACCAGCATATTCAGCAACCCTCCCAAAAAGTGCTCGGAGGGTGGAGCCTACATATTGCGGTGCACAATGCGCACTGCATTGTGCATACATACCCACTAAAATTGTGGATGAAGGAGAACCGCATGCTGGTCGGCACCACATATTTGATAAAAAAATAATTCTCTAGAGCGTTTGTTCAGTGAAATGAAGCAAAATGAAAATTCAGTAAAAAATGGGCTAAAATTTATGAAAGGTCTTTTTCAACTTCACTGACTGATGGCTGTAGAAAGGTGAACTAAAATAGTTGAATCAGAGTTCTGAATATAGTGGTTGCGCAGAAAAACTTGGTTCAAAAATCTATTTATTAAACAAGACTACTTTATGCATATAACTATGTTTTACAAAGTATGAATGAAGAAAACTGAATTTTGCAGGGATGTCATCATAGTTAGAAAAAATGTGATAAGCATGGTTTATCATTATTGACACGCTGTTGAAATAACTAAAACCATTTCCAGAAAATGTTTCTGTAGACAGAAGTATAAAATTAGTTGCTCGAGCGGTGGAATTTACATCAAGAAAATGTACTGGTGCCACAGATATGTATCTTCTTGTATCTTGTTCAACTATCAATGGTGCATTTTCCCCATTCGACTGTTGTCTTATGCTCCCAGGTACAACTTTCGCCATTAAAGGTAAATGAGCAATTCGAACACACGTACGAAAGAGGCTTGCATGCATAATCATGACATCATGCCTAACTACTCAACCACACGCTTCATAAAGTTGATGGATTTATGGCTCCCATAAAGAATGGTACATCAATTTTGGAACTGCGTCATCATTCAAGATGCAGAATAGAATCCAAATGGACAAATTTTATCGGTTCAGTAACAACTAAATGTAACAACTTCGTTTGCATAGTATCAGAAAATTATGTCTTATGAACATTGGCAACAGGTAGCAACCATGTACGTCTAGCACTGTGTTTAATAATGTAGTTGACCCTCCTTGTTGACAGTTGCTTTGACACTAAGTTAACTTACCTAGCCTCATGTCTAATGTCAGAGGTAATTTTACAAAACGTTAAGACGCGAGGTAAAGCGGTGAGGAACCGGAGGATCATCCACGTTAGCAAACGAATGCAGTGCAGTGTTGATTTCTGGACTGAAATGGAAGGGAATAGCGGTCAATCCCTTCAATGGCATTCAGCTCATCATTAATTTATTGGCTTGCTAGTTTCCACTTTTCCCCAGATACAGATACTTGAGAGCACTCTCCAAAGATCGATTTTCTTCCAACTAATCTCCATCTATGTTATAAGAACTTGATAAAAATAAAGCTTCAATATGGTGACCAAATACATGAAATGGCTAAGACATCATGCACTTTCCCTTTGGTTAATCTTAGCGGCTATCTGGCAAACATCCTAATCCATTAGGCTGTCTTTCCTTTGAAATGTTTATTTTTTTGGTTGGATTTCTAGTCAACTAACGTTTTTCAGGTTTAACGGTGAGCAGCTAGACCTACAAGCAATAGCGCAAGCAGTGACGGCTAACGTGACACGAGTTTCTGGGACCACTGGCTCTCACTTGCCCCCTGTGTCTTCATTTCCCGATTCTCGAGTCTACTGGACGCTCGACCACGATACGTATCATCTGCTGTGGAGGTGAGCACTTCACTCGTTCTGGTTTTGGTCATTCAGAGATCGTGCGTGATAGTTACGTCATTCCTCGTTTAACGTGGAAGCATGCTTCTTGGAGCGACCAATTGCACTTCTCATTAATATCCACACCTACTATATGTCCCTCGTCAATTCCATAGTTGAATAAGCTTTTTTTCAGTTTTAGTGTCTTAGTTGTATTAGAATAAATATTTTGTTCCCTTTCTCCTAACCCCTCAGGACGCATAGGATAGGCCATAGGCATTAAGGTTATGTTAGTTAGGTTTGTCTTTAACGCGCTATGTGGACTGGTTTCTCCAGGGGGACATTGTTAAGTTACTTCAGCTCTAGCTAGGTCTTCGAGACTTCTATCTTTCGGTTACGATAGGTGTTTCGTAATTGCTGTACACGAATGCGCTTTATTTAGAAAAGCGATAAATGCTTAAGAGAATTTATTGTGAAAAACGCGAAGAAAACAGAGTACAAACAGAAAGATTACCAATGATTTTAATTTGCTATGGATATTTACAGCTTAAAATTAAAAATAAATTTCTTGAATGATCAGCCATACACAAATCAAATAACTTAAACAGCAAGCACGTACGTCGGGTGGAAGGCACTTCGGATTTTCCAGAAAAATATACGTTTCACTGTCTCTAACTGACATAGAAAGGGAAAAGAAGCATTTCTGAATCCATTTGAATTATTTTATTCTAGTAGACATTTCACGAAAATTGAGAGAAAATACAACTTGTCACTTCTCATATCTCTCAACAATTACAAGGCGCTGCAGCACTGAACGGTGGTCAATGAATAAATTTGCATGAATAGAACCTCCATAACAGCTCCATCAGAAATTATGTGGAGAGTACCCTACAATCGAGGTTTTCAAGTTATTGTCGACAATCCAAAGTTTTGCTGATCACGTAATCCCAATGCAGCACATTGATCGCTAATCCGGCATGTTGCGCGCGGTTACTCCAAGCGCCGCATTCCAGAAGTACCATAGTGACGCGCCAGGCGCCACTGCGCACGGTCGTGCATCTATGTACTGCCGGGCTCGTCTTACCACTTCAGCCTGGCCAACATCGTGTTGGTCCTCCGTCAGATCGTTGATCCCCGCAGACAGGCTCGGTGTGAACTCGACCCGTAAAACATATTGATCCGCATTGTGAGTTAATTGATAAATCATCTTGAACACAATTAATGGATAAACATTCATTCTATAATATAAACAAATTTATTTACACTTCAAGGTCCTTCTTTTATAATTTTGATATTGAAGTTAAGTGATGACGAAAATAGTGCCACACGAATAAGATTTATCAGTTAAATCAAAGAATGAAATTGAATATGAAAATGTTACTGGTTTGAGATAATCGACTATGCACGCACAAAAGATTGGATTGTTAGTGAAGAAATTGAAAGGCAACTGCAAAAGGATAGAATCTAATTTCAAGTTTTTATGTTTAAATCACTCTCAACTCTAATCTCCTACATCAATGAATGAACATTAATTAAATATTCTAAATTTTTAGATTTCAAAAAAGCTTTCGGTAGTGTAGAACCTAAGATCCTTCTATCCAAATTGGAACACTATGGAGTGAGA
>VOMN01064372.1:0-57481 GCA_014899125.1 Orchestia grillus
GTAACTTTCCGAGTTTTTGTAAGCTTGATAGTTTCTGAATGAAAGCCCTTGAAAATTGGGTATCGTTTTTTTGGGACACCCTGTACAGATAGTATTGGTGCGTCCCTAATTCTTCAAGTGTTACTTAGCTACGCACATTGTCCGACAACTGACAAGAAACTTCTGTATAAATACCACTTCTTGAAGGGAGAATTCCTTGTAGATGGAAGGCAAATTCGGCACGGTTGTAACGTTTGCTTCACAAGAATCATAAGAAAGACTTGTAATTGAAAAGTTTCATCCGTAAACGTAGTTACTGTATTTTAGGCCGGCAGGATTACTCGCCGTCTCGCGATGGCTCGTTGCATCGTGCGGGTGAGACTTCTTAGTCCTTGATCTATTGCTGCTGATGATTTATTCATCTTACGGAAATGCAGAGCCGCAAGCGACACTACTATTTTAAATTCTCCTGTTTCGTTTTACACAGAACACACATTTTTCTGTCCGTTCGATAAGTGCCTGTCGAAGACGCCTGCAGAACTCGTTAGGGAATGAAGAATGAATTCGACCCTTCTCGCTCATGGCTTGCTCGCAATGACTAAAAGATTTTTTAGTGAATCTTTCTGCCTCGCAAAGCTTCCAAAATGAGAATTTTGCTGTACCTTGGTGTCCTTGTGACTGCGATTGATAGACAAATGCTCGTATGTTAGTTGTTTAAAATTTGTACGAGCAAGTCTTCTGACTTCTCTGAGAGGCTGGGAGCATTAACAAATTTTATTATTGAGTTCTGATATATGAATTGATACTCAATCGAGTTGCTTTTTCACAACTTATATAATAGATTGAAACTGATTACAGTAACGTATAATTTCCTAGGCTTATGGGCAATGGGAATTATAGATACTAACTAAAAATATTGATTATTATTTTGTTAACTCGTTCGTTTAGATAATGACTCTAAAATGATTTGGCGGTCTGAGAAAAGATAGTCGGGACTATAGGAAAAGTTTTAGAAAAGAGTTCAATTCTGTATGAAGTTCTATGAACTTCACAAAATGATTTGCAGTGGGATGAGTGTGTTTATCAAACGTCGTCGTTCACCACATGTTTGCCATAGCTAAAGTAGGGTAGAATTCGGCTTAAAGTGTTCGTATGGCGATGACGAAAGAGTAACTGTAACTACACACAATAGATCAGATTAACGAATTTCATAAAAGAGCTTGAAGCTCTGGAACTAAAATGTATTGAGATTATCAACTCAGTTGACGAAAATATATCGTGGGTTAAGTCAGCTCTGATTCGACAAGCAGATAACACCGACATTTATTTGTGCAAACCGTGGTACGGCGAATAACTATCTTCAATTTCGTCATATTCGACTTTAAAATTTGCTACGTTTGGATGGCTCCCGAATGTTTCATGTAGAAGAGCACTTTCAGGCCTATATGTCTTCGAATGTTTGACAAAATAATCTGAACATATTGAAAATCTTAGACATTTGTCCTCTCCTAGCAATCCTGACTAGACAGTGTATAACCAATACTATTCCTTTAAGTTGGCCTTTTCAATGCAAATGTCTTTGCGTAGGAAAGGTAATATTATCTTCCCGGACAAAATTAGTCACTTGCAGCTAATATGGCATAGGACCTATACGAGCAAGTATAATGATGGCAATTCTGTGTGGCATTGGGTCTACAAGTGTCGTAATTTTCACCTGGTCGATTTTAAACCACTCGTGCATGAACTTATCTCGTAGTGCGGCCACAGTACGGGGACAATGTTCTTGATGTTTAACTTTTCGTTATAGGTGATTTCACAAATTTTACAATAGTTTCATGTCTGGGAACATAACTGGCCGGTCTAAATGCCGGACATGTCCTGAATGACTGTCATGCCAATTAATGACAGTTCTAGCCTCATGTCCCCGGCAGTTGTCACCCTGAAAGGTAGGTAAAGCAACATGCTTTTCTTCATTCGAATTCAGTGCAAACGGTAACAATTGGTTATCTAGCAGCTCAATGTAGCCATGGTGGTTCAGTGTGAAGGATGGCTCAACTGAAGGACCCACTTCTGTGAAGTTGAAACAGCCTCTGAATATTACAGACCCTCCTCATCCAAGACACCTTAACTAGCCCCTCGCGTCGTCGAACCCCTTGATTACCCAGCCCCCCGCGTCGTCGAACCCCTTCATTGCCCAGCCCCCCGCGTCCTTAAAAAAAAGTACATGTGACAGATTTTTTACCCTGGGGTCGAATCATTATAAATTTGCAGTACGTCAGCATTTTCTTTAGAAAAGCAGCACACCGTAAATTAGGTTACTAACATATTGGCGGTATCAGCTTTCTAAAAAGGACGTACACTTGGTGATCGACGCCCCTAAGTATCTGACAAATTAGACGAATTATGTCTCTTATCTGTGACAGCAGTGGCTGCAGCTTTGACAGCTTATGCAAGGCATAGGAAATCCTAAATAGCAATTGTTAATTATCTTTAAAAACGTCTCGCGATACCTTTAATTATAACGTGCTCGCAACGTGCGGCCAGCTGTAGCCAAACACTACCATATTCCGAGATAATTCCACGCCCACTCCTTCAGTAAAAAATAGATTAATCTTTGCTCCGAAGAGCATAAGAATCTCATCAAGTATATTCCCTGTTTAGCTTAAATGCAAAGTTGCAGTATAATTGAATTCTTATGAGGAGTGTCGGAACGCAGACTGAAGAGTGAAATTTCGCCACCATCAAAAGCAACTGGTCTATATTTTGTCAGTAGAATGGGACAATATTCAACCGGAAACAAAGCACACAGTTGGTACATTGATTTCACGTAAAATTTCTAATTTTTACGAGGCAAATAAAATTCTCACACTATGTTATTATATAAATTTTATGTTCATGATAGTTAATTCTTAAAATTTGTTCTTTTTTGTAATTTTAATTGGTATCGGGGCCTTAGTGTGCACAAAATTGTCAAAAGAAATCCACGTATATTCTCCATTTTATCGAATTCTGTTCATGTATAAAAGATACGATAAAATGAAATAAAACGACTTATTAACAAAACTCCATATTCCTGGATTTAAGGTTGTATAGCTCGAGCAATCTAGGTGAAGTATTCGAAGGTCTTCCAATCAGTTACTCCTTGATTGCTTTATGAACATTAGTTCCAGGAATGTGAATTCACAAGAGAAATATGAAATGTCCAGGACTGTGAAAGCTTTTAAGGTTTTCATCAGAAATAGTTGCGATAAAGAAGACATGACCCTGCGTTGCCTCTCCCCACACTCGCGGCCAAGTACCTCAGGGAATAATGTGAGCGAATTAGGGGAGTGCTTTCCATAGCGAGCTTTGTTTTGAGCAGAAATTCTTGGCTTGGAGTCAAAGCTCATGATGCGTTGCCCAACATGTTTGGCAAACAGCGTTTTTTTTTGCTTCATCGATGCCGCAAATCGTGCGCGCTGCGGCGTGCTGCAGCCCCACCCGAGCGGCTGCAAAACAGGGTTCGGGTTGCGCCAGCATTTGCAGGGAAGTTGGCGCAGCGTTCACGGACCGAGGGTTGCGCCGCTTTGTACTCCTGTATTTTCCCTTGCAGAATTTCGAAGCAATGCTTCTGCGAACCGTTAATACCTGTTGTATGAATTAGAATGGGCTGTGTGAGCTATGCACGGTCTTAGTGCAGTGAGATTACGTAAAAAGGAAATTAGCAATGTTTGATTTCAAAACCTTTTTCATGGAATTTCATTGTCCATTACCAGGATGAAAAGACAATCATCTCACAGGTCACCAGTGATGCATCATTATGCAAATGTCAGTGAATCTGATGTTTCAAAGTATTTGAAGCACTGACTTTGTTTGCAAAAACTTTTTATGAATCTATGGTATCGTAAAATGCTTTGTTTAGTCTTTTTTATTATTTCAGGGAAGAAAATTTACCTCCACTGCAATCAGAATTGATTTATTACAACATACTGTGAGTTCCATAATTAGAGCCGAACTTGAATTGAGCAGCATTTTAATTTTTAATTCTTGTGTACGTGGCGACATGGAACAGTTTGCATCTGAGCAACGTGATCTAATTGTGAAGACGTTCGCTCATACGCGGTGCCCTTTATGGAACCTTCTTTAATTGTCAATGTGACCTCACGTGTTACGACGGTAACTGTTTTTTTAGGGTAACACGTCTCTTACGGGAGCAAAAGTGTCTCAATGCTCTAGCTCCTGAGGTCTTGTTTTCGTCATACACGTGACCTACTCTCCCATCTAACTTATTTGACATCGATGTGCTGGCTAGGCGGCTCGATGGACTGAGCTCAATTTGGTCGTACGGACGATATGCTGAGACTTATCTGTGGGATACGGTGGCATGGGATCAAATAGGGTAGGTAGGTTCTGGTAAGGTAGCATGCAGTAGTATCAGGTGCAATTTGGCTCACGTATGGGGATCTGTTTGGATAAAACCGAATAGTGTTAGACGAGGGAGAATCTGAAAAGGTGTTAATGCAGGGGATGGGATGTTGAGTTAGTTGGCAAGATAGGAAAAGATAGGATCGAATGTTAAACGGTGAACTGGGAAGAGATGAAATTGGAAATGGCCATGAAGGATGGGCTGGGGTTAGATGAAGTCCTATAGGATACATATATTGACATAGAAGGGCATAGAATAAGATAGGTAACAAAGTATGGGATAGGAAGGGATAGGGGGACATGAGATGAAATCGGTTATGACAGGATAAGGGAGAGTGAGAAGGAGTGAGATGAGATACGATTGGAGTGGGATAGAATAAGATAGGATGAGGTTGCATGGAATGGTGTTGGGCAGATTTTAATCTGATAGGAAAATGGTATAATAGGGAGAGATAACATGTAACTAAATGTGTTGGGATCGTTTGGGATGGGATCAGATGGGATATTATGATCAGATGGGACAGAATGGGGTAGGGTTGGATAGGATGGGGTACATGGAATAGAAATAAAAAATGCTTCAAGACAAGATAGCCTAGGACAGTTTCTTATGATTTATACATTTGAATGTAAATATAGTTTTAATATGTCAACGAGAAGCTGGCAGTTAAAGTGAAATCAAGATTTCTTTTTGGATATGGAAATCCGAAGCATAAGATGTGACTGAACAGGAGCTTGTTAAGGTCGAGAAGTTCATACCTTTGTTTTTCTGAATGTTTTTAGTACAACGTGCATTGTGATTCTTGATCATTCAATTGAAATTAACAAATGGGGAGTAGATAATATTTTGATTAATTCAATATTTGTCATTAATTTTTAGTGACTTGAAGACAATATCATTAATGTTGAGGGTAAACTATCGATAGAAATGAGAGCTTTCACGTTAAAAAGGGAAATTTGGCCTGTGTGTTATTATTGAATTGTGTATTATTACTGAGTTGAGTGTTATTACTGAATTGTGTGTTATTACTGAGTTGAGTGTTTTTAGTGAATTGTGTGTTATTACTGAGTTGAGTGTTCTTACCCAATTGTGTGTTATTACTGAGTTGAGTGTTATTTCGGAATTGTATTTTATTCATGAATTGCATCATACGGAAGAAATTAGGGATTAAGGAATCTTGCTCTTAAGGAAGCAGGACTCATGTACAGTACGGCTCTTGCTTTCAAAAGTATTTCTTGCTATTAGTTCAAGAATCACATTGGCGCGGTAGAAATGCGTCAATTTATCAGTACTTTACTTATGAACTTCTGAATGGCCAAAATTGTGCCATGTTATCCGGAGGAGGGTGGAGAAATGTCACAGCTTACTGATACAACTAATCATAAACTTTTAAATTGGGGAAAATTCCTAAACATTTACAATTAGGATTTTGTATATAATACCGGCGATGTCTATGGACCAGCAGCATTTCGACATTTCTCCCAAACTAAAGTAAAGCTTTGATATGAATTAGATCACGTCTAAATTATTTGGTTGGTGTTTGAGCTCATATCGCTGCTTTTTTAACTAATTTTCGTGTTCAATGATTAACAACGTTCGTGGAGGTGCGTGATAACATCGTTGGACGACGGATTTAACTCGAACTTATTTACGACGCGTATGGAAAAAAAGAAGTTACTGGCATTCTACACAGGTCCGTACGTGTATCTGGCTATTCCCATCTGGCAACTGAGCATCTAAGATATTGAGGCATAACTCCGCTCACTTGAGGCATAAATGCGTGCTGCGTTATTGTTATAAATAAATATGGCATAAATAACTGAAACTCAGTCGTTTCTGGATGGTACTGCAGCTGCGAAAAAGATGGAATTTTACTCGAAAAAAGTTGATTTACTTTCATGTGCAAATGTTGGCTGGCATTTCAAGATGTCGTGAGGACTGAAAGTGATATTAAATACCAAAATTTCGATAATGAAGAGTGTGGGAAAATAGCTGTGCAATATTTGAATAAAATGATAGACTCAAGAAGTAAAACATTCATGGTAAGTGTGAAAAAGCATCTCTGTGGTATGTAGCTAGTTTATTAGTGGCCATGTCAATGGTAACATAAAATTTAGGATTCAGTAATATGGAAATTCGAAACAAGGAGTGGACAAAATAGTCAAAGCACTATCGTAAAACAGAGAAATGAACCAGCTGATTCAATTCAAATGAGTATCAATGAAGAACAAATTTCTCCCATGAAGTCTTCGAGAATTTAACTTAAATGAATAATGAGCAGAATTTGCACTCACTCAATGGTGGCTGAGTTACAGAAAATATGCGGCAAAACAGCCCAAACCATGATGAGGTATCACCGAGAATCCTAAATGAAGCATTTTCTGTGCCTGAGCGCCTGACGTCCTAACGCTTCAACTGGTAACACTCACTCGTACACAAATTCTCCAGTCACTTGTGCAACTCACTCAGCATGCGCACGAGGGCATTTAACACAAATGCAAACAATTCCTGAACAATTCTTTTACAGCCAATTCAAGATCTTACCGCCAATAAAACACAAATTAACTTCATTTCACGGACATCAAGGGCTCATGTTAATATTTAATATAAGTATGAAAACTCTTTTGGATCCTTTATTTTTGACATCATATGTGTCCCTACGTCTCATGAAACCGAACTTCTCCAACACGTCTGGACGGTAAGACAAAAACACCGAGAAAATTTCAGTCTCCGCCAAAATTTTCCTTCATTGCTCTGACGAAGTAGCACATGCTGTGAAAAGGAAGTATTCGTTAATTAACTGCCCCGCGTACACCTACGACGGATAGGAATTTATGCCTCAAGTTGCTGTCAGATACTTGACTGTTTCCGTAAAATGAGACTTGAGCTCAAGAAAATAAAATTAAAACTCTCCTGGTATGTTCTCAGTCACCGTCGATAAGAGTTGTCAGTTGAAGATAAAAAGCTGTAGTGAACAGGTTACTGTAAACGAAGAAAGAGAATTCAAATTCTCTCAGGTTTCACTATTTATATTCTATCAGGTTTCACACGCTTATCATGTAGGAGAATGCGTACAACGTTTTCTTTTGAAAACAATAATCAACGCTTGCTTGAAAGGCTAATCATTCAATTATGAATATTTATATAAAGCATAGTAGAAATTTGAATCTCTGTATAGTTTTTCTATTGATAAAATCATTTTAGAATATTCAAATGCCACAGAACGCGTCACAGTCACTTGAGAAAATTTATACGATCGATGTAACATTCTTTACTTTTTAGCACTGCTTTTTCAACACTTCGTTCGTTATTCTATGATTGCAATTTCTGAACGTAACTCCTCCTCATACGCCTTTCTTCACGGTATTTTGTTAATTACTAAGAATCGCCTCAAGAATATTAGAGCAATTTGCCGTAGAAAATCTGCTGGGAGAGTTAAACTAAATCGTGATGAACTTCTAACTAGCCATTCAATTTTCGGGTGCTCAGGAGCCTTGTTCATTGTATGGATGCTGACGATTCCTATTCGTCATGATTCCCCATAGAATGTCAAATTTTGTAGAATTTCGATTTTAATGGCACCATTTATTCATATATTTCTAAATAAAGAAAACTCTTCCGACTCCTGAAGATCAAATACAAGTTATAGTGAAACACTTATTTTTTCTTTCATTTTGGCGTCCCTGAGAAGCTTTAACAAAAATATATATATAATTTTCAATTTGTTTCGATTAGTTTTCCACAATTATGCATATACAAAAATATAGAATTTTGTATCGATATAGAATTATGTACTCATGGCTAGCCAAACAGTTTTTTCGAGGTGTAATTCGTGTGATTCCTCTGTGAATTCACAAGTTAATCGAGACTGTATGAATCATTCTAAAAATCTTCGAGATCAACTGACGCAAACATTTACAATAACTTGTAAAAGAGCTGGATTAGAAGGTGAATGAGTTCTTCTTAAGTAATTGATCATTAAAAAGTAATGATTCCTCTTTAGAATTGACGTATTCAAAAAAAGTTCAAGCCTCAAAGAAGAATAGGGAAGCTATGAGGGCACGAGGGCTTGAGATTCCTCCGTGATGAAATACCTTCCACCAATGTCATGACATCACAACTGATGAGTTAGACCATCAACATTGAAAAGACTAGTATGCACTTGGAATCCATTCCCAATTGTTGTTTAGGAATCCATATACAATTGTTTAGTACAGTAGAAGAGTACTTAATACATGCTTAAATTTATTCACAGAGATGCATGATAAGTTTAATTCATTAGTTTCAGGAGTGTCGTTTGAAACCAACCATTTCACATTAGAGTGCTGAATAATTTCATGCCATATTTGAAGGTTTGTAGCTTGTATTTATCTCAGCCACGATCATGATTAACTGAGTTCATGGTCCCTCTTGGTTGCGTGCAGAGCTCTGCTAGTAGCAGCTCAAGAAGTTTCCTGTTCAGTGCCTTCAGAAAGAGCGTGGAAGAGTGCAAATATTAAGTTAGAACAAAGACTCGAGTGTGATTTAGAAGGCACGGTGTGGTTAGGCGAAGCAGGGGCACTTCGAGTGGCAGAGAAGTGTACATTGTGGACACAGAAGTCGGCAACGAACATCGAAAGCAACGAGTACGTCTCATGACAACTGAGCGTACACGTGTAGCTGCTGAGACGCACGTGTGTCTCAGGGTGAGCGACAGAGTCAATGTATCCGTATGCACTAATTTAAGTTCCAGTAGTCTTGATGGAAGTGTTGAGGTAAACTAATGTTTTATATAATAAGTTCAAGTTTGAAAAGGGAGATTAGAATTATGACAGGAGTTTGTTGCCAAGCTTTGAAATTGAGAAACCAAACTTACGATAGCATAACAAGAATCATGTGTACGTAATTCAGACCTGAAATAAAAAATTTGAATAACTTCATATTTCCATTTGCGTTGAGAATAACAGAGGTATAAAAATTGTTAAAGAAGTAGCGATATTGATTCGTAAAGTTGAAGTCTTCCAATGAGCCAATACTCCGGAACGAAATGGCTGGAAATAAATGATGGTGTACAACCTGCCAAATTAATTATGCAGTTGAGACTATTCACTGAATTCTCTGTTCGTTCAAAAAATATTTGAAATATTTTTTGCAAAATTATTTTTTCTTCGCATGCAAAAAATATTTTTACCATTAAAAAAACATATTTAGAGAGTGAGCTATTGTCTTTTTGAAGCTTCACATAAATTATTTACTCTGTCCTAGTGAGCAAAATTGTTAACTAACCCGTTCAATGTGTTGATGAGCACAGATGATAAAATTTATTCGACAAATGCGCGTCGGCTTAGGCTGCCCTTAGGAGGGAGCCAGGGAAACGGCACAGAGTTCACTACAAGCCAGGTCGGTCGGTCGGTCGGGCTTGCTGAAAGTCGTGATAACGGAGAATTTCTTTTACGACTGAGTCGAGGCAGAAGAGTATATTTCATTCAAGCACTGAAAATGGTTAGCATTAAACTTTATCGTGGATGTATTGCAGAATCTTAGGAAGAATCCTGCTGGAGCAAGCTGCCGGGTCGCTAATAAGAGATCACGAAGTGGCCCAACATCGTGTCGTGGCGGGGCACAACTTTTAAAGCTTAGGCAAACATGTCTATTGTTCCACTGACAGCCAAATAAATATAGCTTCGAGAGCAATGCATATTTTGCTGCCAGAACCTATAACCCTGTAAGCAGTTCTAGCAGCAGCGAGAATAAGTCAAGAGAATCATGACGGTGTTAGTTCGCCTACGCGCGGGTCAGCACAGGCACAATTACACACAAGAGCGCATGGCCGTCGCTCGGCCGGCTGTTCTGAACTCGTCATCGTTTCTCGCTCGTGTGCCACATTGCGCAATCAATTTTGAAGGTTTCTCAAATGCATCTTCAATCTTAAACAATTACTGAGCGCGAACAGGAAACTGTCTTCCTTATTATTATCGCAAGGTTAATGCTATAGAAAGTTNTATAATGTGAAACGTTGTAAATTTTTGCTATACATTAACAGAACGGTGAAAGTACGATGGTGTACTTCGTTTCAAATTTCAGATTGGCCTAAAATTTTCCTCTGCATAAAAAATCAGTAAGTGATAAGTCAGTCGCTGAGTAAACTGAACTGTTGATTGATACTTGGATCAGTGCTTCTGCAGATATTAATATTCCATGTTTTTACAATTTTAGCAAACGTTCTTCATTCGAGTAACTCGGATTCTGACGCAGGCTACCGAGGTGCTCGGTAGCCTGGTCAGTTTTAAGGGAGCAGTTTAACACGAGAGGCATTTTCAGTAAGAAAAGGCCAAGAAAATTGAGGGTTGTGTGACAGCTTCGGATTCTTCAGGTTGATTGAGACGCATCGTCATAAGATGGCCAATTAACTGAAGTTTAGAAGACTTGACGCGGAGTTCAAAGATCGTGTATGAAAACAATGATTTGAGCTTGCTCATAAGGACCAACTGGTCATGAAGAACAGGATCATATTTCAACTTTAGTTAGACAGCTAACCGTGCTTGAACATTTTGCCTTGATAAAGATTCGTGACTCTACGAGTTTAGGCTATTTTTGTAGAAGGAAAGACCTCTCTTTGAAGCCATGAGCTTTCACTGAGGCAATAGCTCGCCGAGTTAACTTTAAAATTTTTATAGCTTGAGAGTAAAAAGACTCGGGCTTCAGTGGGGCGACCTCGGACTGAGCGCTCGGGCCACCCAGCTCAAGCTCCTTCTTTATTCAGTGTATTCTTCGTACATTTGCATGTCCCGAGATAATCCTAGTGCCAGCATGACATTGAAACTACCAAACACGCCAAGAAATCACTAAAATACATCTCTCTAACTGAGTTTCACTTCCCTTCAACTTCTTTTAATACACATTCTAAGTGCGGCAGTGTTGGGGTGCGATAAGTAAAGCACGACCCAAGTCCAGCTCTGAGTTTCCACACAAGTCCCAGCTGCTACAGAACACTTCGCATGCAAAATCTGGCACCACGTCAGCCGCTCCGGCTGCGGCCTCACAGTCATCACTGGCGTGGGGAATGTGTTATGATTTAAAATTTCCAGTGATTAATATAAAATACACTCTTCCCTTCTCCTCATGTGCGTTTAAATGCTTTCATAATCTTATAAAGTGTTATTCATTCCCGTTCTGGAAGCCGTTAAGAGGCTAATAAGTATTCCAAGAGTAGATGTGGTGGAAACAGCGTTCGTGTGACTAAATTTAATTCGTTTATTTGACCCCCAGTCTTGTGAGTACTTAAGCCGATAGTCTGATAGCATTCGAGCACTTAACGTTAAAAATTTACTGCACATCTTAGACTAAATGCTTCTGGTCCTGCTTTCTCCTTAGTTTGACCAAAAATAAGATCTTTTGAATTAACATTGACACATTGCATTATTTCCTCATGGATTTCGAACGTTTTATATTTCAATAGTGGTTATACTTGACGCAAAACTTTATATTTTTCAATTCAAGCGCTGACCATCATTAAACAAAATACTGTCTTTACGTCTTAGCACGTCCTGTCAGCCAATGCTCTCTGCTGAAAGATAAGAATTGCAAGGTCACTTTCAACGAGCTGTTTTTTGAGCTTAAAAAATCCAAACAAGCAATTAGAATCCAAAAGGACAAAACCGTACTCTCCACTGTCGATCATCAATTATGAAAGCTTGAGATAAAATTTCATCCATCATTTATTAATTAGGCCATAGATACTAAACTCGAGAAACAGTCATACATTTCAAGCATCACGTTTGAGAATTATGAACTTTCAGAATTTTACTGTTGAAAGAAAATACAATTGAAGAAAGACATTGAATTAAGTTATCAAAATATCGTAGAAAAATTGAACTTGAATCGAAGCTTCGTAAATTCCTACGTGAATGTTAGAAAAATATAATAGCTGTTTAAAATCAAGACGAAAACAATGATTACAATTATGATACTACTTCTATTGAAAACATTAGAGTCTGAAAAATACGAATGATTTTCGCAAAAAAACAATCCGGGGCCCAGTTCTGGAATAAACTGATTGCTCTATTTAGGCGACAGCTTTCGTTGCTAGTCACACGCAAAAAGTTTCTTCCCGTTCTCTCCAGCTTCTCATGGCACCATTTCATCTCTTTCAGAGCCTTAACTTCGGACGTCAAAAGCCATGGATAAGGCAACACGGCGCGAGCTTGTTGGAGCCTGTCATTGTGTCTGCTGCGAAGCTTCTTATCATTGCAGTATTTGTTTCCAGTCCCTGAAGCATTTGGCTCTGTTTACTCTTCGTGACTATTCTAGTTTAAGGGCAGCAATCATTTTAAAGTATCATTTGTGTTATCAGAGATAGCTCTGAGAATGTGCTAGTGGATCACGATGGGCTGCCACGACTTCACGAATTCCAGATTAGCAACGAAGCCTTTTACTGATGCGGAAGGCTTTGATTACATTCGGATTAAGCTTCAGTGACCTAATGGACCGATGCCTCATTGTATGGTTGAAAACTAATACAAGCGAGTACAAAAAACTACCTAGTTCAAACCAATGACTTCAGTTGAACTGAAGCTATGATTTAAAATGATAGGAAATAGCAAAGGATTGGTGAGGGACGAACATCCAGTTTATGGAGTGTCAGGCCGGCCATCACTCACTTCAGCTTCTGAAAAGTGCATTCCTGAAGTTCTGGCACTGATGCGTCGCTCCAAATGAGAGGCGGCGCTATCGCTCACACACTATACGATGCGAAGCTCTTCTTGTTTAGGATAAATAGAGCTGACAAATGAAGATTTCTAATTCTTTCCGATGACAGAGTTAAGGTTTGAAATTCTTGCCTCGCCTTCATAAAGTCGGGGATTAGTGAATTTACACATGAAGTGTTCTAACGAACATTTTTTGAAAATACTTTATTCATCTGTTCGATTGTTCGGTGGGCAATTAGCGTACAACCTTCGCTAATTTTTCCAGTCACTCTGCTACGAAGACTTCATAACCTTCATCGTGCCTGAATAATTTCAAGTCCTCAGGAGCGAAATTGTTTAAATCGCTGAGGAGCTCGTGGACTGAATTCATCCTGACGAAACCTGACTGACCTCTCAAGTTCGTCTCTCACAGACCACTTTTACTTGAATGTCAAGATTGACACTTCAATCAGAAGAGACGGTAATTTTTCCAGCATGACCTTCAACACAAAGACACAAGAGTTGAGACAAAATGCCCTCTTCAAGGCTGAAATTATCATCACTGAACGGAATCAAATTAGGAATTCGTGAAGGAGTTTTGAATTGAACATAAAGTTGATGATGAGGGGCAGCACCTAAGGGCTTGCCTTGGCTATCACGAGAGCGAAGGGGCGGGGTTTGCTCCCATAAGAAGAGTTCCATCGACCTTATAATGAAGGGTTCAGAGGTTAACTGCCCTCACGCTCCAGTCTTTATTAATTATTCGTGATATGGATACTGGACCCACGAAATTAATTGGGAAGAAAGAGTGAATTTGTCTGACATACTACTCCGTTTTAAATCAAGGTGAAGTTGTAGACACTCCGAAAATCATAGGGGTTGCAAACAAAGAAGACATAAAGACGATGAAGTGTAAGTCGTAAGTTATTGTGGTAAATACTGAAAGAATGCTGGTCATAGTGCAGCTGCTGAGACCGAGGAATGAAACGCTCGCCTCCGAGCTTCCTCTCATGGATGTCAACCTTTACCCACTAACTGGATTCCAAAATCCACTATCTTGAGGATGCCGCTAGTTTTTTGGGAAAAACTAAATCAAGCCTTATTGGGCCTATATAAATATCTATAAATCTACAGCTAGTTTTTGTACGAATCAAAATGCAGTCTTATAGCTAAAATAATTGGGTCGGTGTAGCGTCACGGCAGAGGTCTGCTCGCTAATGCGGTGGAGAGCGTCACCGCGCGCTGTGCAACACTTGTGCTCGCCGTGCGCATATGAGAGGATTGTGCGTTTGCCTAAAGGTGTGTGACTCTTACTTATTTCATGATAGATTGTAGAGAATGGGATATCTGAAGGATCGTAGCCTAAGATAGAAGAAAGGCCACCACTCGGTCATTTATCTGATTTTGTTATTTTTAGCGCTGTCATTGTGTGAATCAAAGCCTCACTTTTCAACAGAAAGTAGGTGCTAACACACACCTTTTTGACGTAACTGTAATTGCTTCTATAATAATTCGCACGTGAATACATATTCTTTCTGCTCCTGTCTGTCGAAACACGTTGTCGTAAATTCTTCCCATACATTCAAAATTTAATCAGACTCGCTTTGTTCTTTAACATTTGATGCTAATTTACAGTATTTGCTTTCACACAACAGCAGCTCTCACTAATGTTACGGTCCAGGACTCACGGTGGTTCTGACATCTAGCGGTCGTGCCTCGCAAAAACTGCATATGTTTATGCACTGAGCGTGCTATGTGTGTTGTGTGTGCTGTATGTGCTGTATGTGCTGCATGTGCTGTATGTGCTGTATGCACTGTATTTTTCCAAATGTATTCTCTCCAGCGAAGAAGGGAGAGACACCTTATAATATACCCTTCGAAAACGATTCGTGGATTAGTACCAGACTTCAAAAACGAGACGATAAGGCTGTGCACAAAGCAGCACATTCGTTTCGGCAAAATGTGTATTGTGCCAACGTTCAATGCTTGGGCGGGTGACAGCGTTCGGACTAGACATGAACAGTCTCTATCTGTGATGGGACCCAGACTCTTCAGCTCTCTGCCTAAAGATCTGAGAGAGTTTGATGGTCTGGACGTCTTCAAGACGAAGCTGGATAACTTTCTGCAAACTATCCTTGTTAGGCCTCCCTTGCCTCACTATCATTAAAAGGCGGGGAACGGCTTCATTCAACAGCTCGCGGATATGCGAAGGCACGCCATGCACACAAAGTGGCGGCACTCCAGTGTGGCCGAAGCGTGAAGGCCGGAACAGCTCCAAGGTATCCAAAGATGTGAGCGCTGTATGTGTTGTATGTGCCAAATGTTCCGTATGTGTTGTATGTACTGTATTTGCTGTATGTGCTGCATGTGCTGTGTGTGCCGTATGTGCTGTGTGTGCTGTATGTATTGAATGTGCTGTACGAGCTACATGTGCTGTTTGAGGTGTATTTGTTGTATGTGTTCTATGTTTTCTACATGCTGTATGTGTTGTATGTGCTGTATAAACTATTTGTGCTGTACGAGGTCTATTTGTTGTATGTGTTCTATGTCTTGTACATGCTGTATGTGCTGTATGTATTGTATGTACTGTATGAGTTGTGTGTGCAGTGTGTGCTGAGTGTGTTTCATGTGCTGTGTGTGCTGTATGTGTTGTATGTGCTATATGTACTGTGAGTGCCGCGTGTGCTGTATGCACTACATATACTGTATGTAGTGTGTATACTGTGTATACTGTGTGTACTCGTCAGAGCTCAGCATGCAGTCGACCAGTCACCCTTCGAAGCAACAGTATTTTGAGGAGGCCCTTTATATGAAGGAAACCCCCTCCATTGTCGGGAAGTGTTGCTCGGATTATGCTTGCGGAGCAGCGTCGCGAGCTTGGCCACCGTGGAACAGGTCGTGGAAGAGTTGGCCACGTCCGGATATGGCTTCATGATTCGCAGGGCCGACTGATCTTACGGTGAGCTGGAAAGTGAATGAATAGTGGGTCCAAGTTCCTTTTGAAGTACATGAAATGTTTTTGTTTTATAATTCCTCGCAAACGGTAAGCACTCCCAAGCGAAAAACCTCAAGAGTCTTTTCTCTGGAAAACGGTTTTCTTAACAGAAAATATTTTTTATCAGCATATCAAGAAAACAGTGGTCGATGTTTCAAATACGACTGTGTATTATGACTGTGAATGCAATATGAAAAGGTCGTTTTTTTCACTTTGACTCTAAATTATTATTATTGCAATGATACCTTACGTTTGAAGCACCGAATGTAAGCTAGAGTCACTTTACGAACGTTGTATCACCATATTTTTATCCATTGTGTCGTATTCCTTTCATTTTGATTTGTGATGTTGACGTATGAGATAATTACCAAACATCATACAAACATCATACATCTCACGTCGAGTGGATGTATGTAAGATCGACAGGAATGAAAAGCCCAGAATAACATCGAGCTACTAAAGCGTATGCTGTGCAAAGTATGTCAATCTCATGGATCATTACATTGTATTTCTCGAACAAAATCTTCAGATGGATGATGACCTTTGCATATCTTTATTTTCAATTTTCAAATGCAAGCATTTCTTTCCTAACCACCAATGAGTGCATTCTTTCCAAAAGGGCACGAAGATCTACTCTATCGTTTCAATCGAAACAACTTTACCGAGAAAACAAGCGTATCCTTAAAGCTCATATTAGGCGGCATTATTATCGTTCACAAGAGAGACAAAGATCGTACTGGATTTAGTTTTAGACAGCGAAATTTATAATGACTGTGAAGTATATTATGACTAGTTGATCTAGCGAAAGTTCTCAAGGAAGCAGGAACGGTCCCACAATTACGCTGGCAATAAATTCTTCACAGAGCTTTCAGAGTGATGGTAGCGATAACAAAGCCTCAACTATTTTTTAACAGAGCGGTGCAAAGAATACAATTCTGAGGTGGGCGAACTTTAGGAAAAAGTTACCTGGCTGGCAGGAACAGGAGCAGCCTCGGCGTGCTGAAACAAAAGCATAGCGTGAGGCCTTCATTAGGGACGGTGTCCGTCATGGGGAACTGCGCTTCAGTTAACTTATGAATACTAAGAGCACTCGGTGCTCATCTCTATTTCTCGGGCTTTGTTTGTGCGCACATTATGGAAAATAGACGCCTTGCTTCGAGTGCTCACAACACAGAAGGATTGCCCTCACTGCATACAAACAAATATCCACTCAAAACTTTATGCTTCAGCTCAAGCTTTGCTTAGCATTCCAGTCTTCCTCAATCTGCATCTGCGAAACAAGCATCCGCAAAACTGCCGTAGTTTTGCTCAAACAGGGCCTGTATTATCTAGAGGAAGTGCATTTCATTACGCGTTGTTTTCTGGAGTGTGGGTTTTTGAGCGAGATTTCCAAGTGACTTATTTTCTATTACGAAGAAACTTATTTTAAAATAGTGTCTCATGCACCAATTTATTAAAAGAAGCTCAATGAACCGAAGCGACCCACACGCAGTAGGTGCCTGCTTAAGCTCAGTTGCCAAATAATTCAACGGATCAGTTAGTTCTCACAATCATTTTGAAGAGCCAACACGCACTATGCTTTGAGAACTGCTTAGGAGAGCGAACACATGCAACACATCTGTGAGGCACAATTACCTAAAGATTATTTCTCGTAAAACGTTCACAGTTTTCGAAGTCCATGATGCGTATTATTTTATCTATCCTAAGCAGTGCGTTTCGTCCTTGTCATTCTATTGTTATGAAGTGAAATTTTTTATTTTGATGAGTGAAGTTATTCCAGTTTTGTTTCGCTTACAAGTGTTGACCAACAATACGGCAATCGGGAGTTTTATCTCATAAAATAACATGAAACATCAGATTGCGTTAATGCGTCATCAAATAACCAAATCAAATTTGTCTATGAAAGTTTCCGAGTCTCGTAACATTTATGTTCTCAATACTGCGGAAAGGTTTTTGAGATTACGAACGTGATCTAGAACAGCGGCTCTCCACTTAGGGCGTGCAGCCCATCAGCAGAACGTGCAGTAGTTTCGGGTGGGCTGCGTAGGGGCTACCAAATTTCATGGTTAATTATAAGGAGCCGTGCACTTAAGCTGCGCATAATGCAGTCCTCAGTCTTGACGCCATCACCTGTTTTGACCTGTTATTGTCTCTGGACCGCGAACCATCAAAAAATTACCCAAATCTTACAATAGACAAAGAAAAAAGTAACGTGTAGTCTCCCACCGTTTGACATGCACCTCAATAAAAGATATGTACGTGTGTTATCAAAGAGCATAATTTGTTTTTACTTTCCTTGTATTTAAGAAAGGAAAATCGCCATCGTGAAGTGATTGGAGATATTTAGAGTAAACTGGGCTCAAGAATATTACATTTGATCGACACATTTTGTTTTGAATTGACAGAAAGAAAAAATACACCATAACAAATTTTCAGAGAAGTTGTGTGGGTGTTTGATACGAATATTCTCACTAATTAGCCATCAGTATGAAATAATCCATTATATTTAGTTAATTTTTGACAGCCATCGGAGATAATTTTAAATGTTCCGACTACTTTTGGAGAGCTGAATTGCAGCGGACTGATTTTATGCGGTCATCCTTGAAAGTTTTCACTTTTAGCTTAGTTTTGCGATTCTGCTCAGCAACCTCCCATGCGGGCTCACGAGGGCAGTCGCACGTCAGTGTCCCCTTGAACTGTCACTGCACGCCTCAGTCACGACTTGGTATGGGAACGACGTGATCGTGTCAAAAATCACTGTTTCCCATTACAAAACGAGAAGATGTGAGTGCATGCCAGCTCGCGCTCAGCCTTTGATTGTGATCATCCTTGGCCTTCATTCAAGATCAGCGAGAGGAGCTCAGACAGGCGGCGCGGGTGGCGACGTCTGTTCCCAACTCGAGCGTTTCTGCTCTCATCTCTGATGTCGAACGGATTTTGTTGTAGCGATCGAGCAGCGGCGCCGTGCCTCATTTGAACTTTGGCATTCATGGTCGATTTTAGCTGTGTAGGAGCTCATAACGATGTATGAATTTATCTCTGGTGCGACCCTTAAAAGAGTTGTGTTTTCTTTCTAGGTTAATGACGATGATATTACGTAACCCTGCAAATTATATCATATTCATATAATAACGTTTAGAAAAATGCTATAATGATAACACAAGAAAATACAAAATTGTCACATTCATTCACACATATCCAGTTTCAAGAGTAGTTATAAAAAATTATCCTTTTTTCCCTTAGAACACATATTTTAGCCTCACCAAACGCTTGAAGCTAACACTAGTTTTTACCTTCAATTTAAACTGCAACCTGAACTTTGATTTTTCTTTCGTCATAAGTACCTTAATAAATTAAATTTTCTTTCACAGAATTTACTCGCAACCGACCCAATAAAGCCTCACTTTACCAAGCCTCCACCTACCAGACAAGCAACGCAAGGCTTTCATAAAAGTAAACTTAATGAGGAAGCCCCAGAAAGCTTCTGATATATTTGTTGAGTTCCGCGTTTTACTTTACCCCAAATGTTATACGTTATCCCTAATTTTATACGTTATCCCTAATGTTATACGTCATCCCTAATGTTATACGTTATCCCTAATGTTATGCGTTATCCCTAAGTTTATAAGTTACCCTTAATGTTATACGTTATCCCTAATGTCATACGTTACCCCTGATTTTATACGTCATCCCTTCCACCTATCATCCTCCATAAGGGTGGTTATCCATAGATATAAAATCTGGTTGTCGTTTCACAGAAGATCTCGTTGGGTGCATGAGGAACATGTAAGACCGAATGGAAAAAAATGTGGCACAAGGCAGAGCGCATGCTTTAGTTTTGGCTACCAAAGTTTCAAACGGTCACACACCAATCACGCACTGGCACTACAGGAGGAATAAAGGAGAGTAATGTAAGACACTGATGGTAATACAAATACCAGGATCCTATGACCACCTTTTATTCCAGTTACAGCTCCTGCAGCCAAATGGGAGTAAAGAGAAACGTGGATGAAGTGTGGGCAACAGTCTCATTACAGTCATTTTAGTACCAGTACTTTCGCTTTTACACGGTAATGATGATGATAAGAATTCATTATGATATTTAACATGATGTAGAATTGGTCACATATTATGAATATGTGACCACTTTACAGTATCTAAATAATAAACGTTCATAAGATTATAGAACATAGCACATGTTTTGCCTTCGTTCACCTAATACTCGAATAAGTTTATTCAGTAAATACTCCACAAAGTAATTAACATGGTCATCTACAGATCCATGGTCACTAAGTTCACTTCTTAATATGCTAAGCCTCAAAGGACCATTCAATTAAATGGCACAGCTTCCACAAACTACAGATTTAAATATTATATAAAATTTATGAGACGAACTTTGTAGAGAATTGCGCGTTTAATTCTGCTCAGTCGAGTTCGTTTTGGAGTTATAAGGCAGCCCCTTGAAGAGATCAGGTTTCGCTTCGAATGCGAGGCCAGAGCTGCTCAGCGCTCAGCCTCCGTATTTCCCGGCAGCTACTTTAACAGCTGAATATGATGCTGCTCTCCAGCACATGCCGTGCAAATTTTAGCTGGATTGTAATCTCAAATAATTCAGGGCGCTTTTAGTATTATTTCACATCTTGAATCGCTTTAAGTATTAAATGATCATTTCCTGTGCATGAGACCGTTGATAGGTTCTGAAATCAGTACTTTTGACATTCAGAAGGAAGGTAGCAAGAAATCAGGAGATCGTTCCGATCGTTGAGAGTTCTGAAGCATCACCATGTTTCCAAAAGTGTATTTAGAGGCCAAATTGAGATTCAACCTAATATCAAAACCTGCCCTTTGCCCGGAAATGTCATGAGCCAATAGCACTATCGACTGGCTTCGTACTGGTTAAAGAAATTAAGTTTTTTCAAGGTTTTGTTTATCAATTTCTGAACTTTATCTTACGACTCACACCTTTCTTCGATCTGGCCGTACTATCGATGATGGCTTCATTAGCATCCGAGTTCAATTCAATTTTTAGTTGGATATGCAGACGACCTTTGAAGATCTCTCAATCGAGGGGGCGAGTTCTAGACACGGCCGTAGATGCGGGCGGCGATGTCCGCTATCGAGGCTTGGAGGGCACCACAGCTCCAGTTTGCAGCTCGCCTCGTGACTATTAGTCTTATTATCTGATCTATAAGAACTGTAAGATACACATTTTCCACACCTTTATCACTCACAAAGTGTTGGCGCGATTTACGATCATTCGCATTTTTGGTCACGATGTACGGAATGAGAAAGAAATCTAGATCAGTGCCTCAGAAGATAATGCCAGAGCTTGGGCAAATTAGGGGCTAAATGGTCGTAAAGTTACGCTTGGCTCTCACAAGGAGGTTGGAGGCTGTGTCTGAGGTGTTGGCGGCAGCTCAGATACAGAAAACCTTTCAATATTCTTGCTTCAAAGAATGGGATGCTTTGGCCGAGCGAGAAAACGAAATTTTATTCGATTTTCTCAGAATTCTTTTTATTGCTTTTCGGTGGAATCATTGAACCGTTGATTCTTAGTTGCGAGACCTTGTTCAGGGAAATAAAAGCATTGAGGTAATATTTTCAATGATAAAATTTTGATCGAGAGTACTAATGGCGCAGTAACATTTCACCGATGATAGTCACATAGAATAAAATTTCCTTGGTCTAAAATATAATCTGAAACTTGTTGTTCAAGGAAAGTGTCATGCAAATTAAGGCTTTCGTAAGCAATTTAACTGAGCAGAAAGTTCACAGCGCTGACTCCCAGTGCGTGAAATAGGTTAATTTTTAATTGTTTTACTTCATAATATTTTATGTATGTAGGTATTTAATTAGCAGTATTCAACGGGAAAATTCATGAATAACATCCTTATGAAAAAAACGCATTCCGATTTGAAAATCAAATCCATATAAGTGTATTTATCAGATTGTATACGTAAGTTTTATATAGCTCATGTTTTTCTCCATACAATGAAGGACTTTGATTGTAAGAACAATATTTTTCGCCAAATAATTATACCTTTACATTCAATAACAGTGGCACAAAATGAGTTCCTTGCGAGATTGAGAGGTTAGACTAATAAGATGATTTTCTGTCGTCATTCCCACTATTAAGTTACGACATAAAGAACTCTCTCGAAAATTGGGCTCTAATTATGAGCTACGCCTGAAACACGTGAATTTTTTAGTCCCATCATGAACAAGGCGCTGCTGCAAAGCCATTGAAGATTAACTCTCTGCTTGAACTGAAACTTAATGATATGAGAGGACTATGCTGGCAGCGCAATGTACGGAGGCAGCTCCTGGTGACGTCTGCTATGTTGCTGACTCAGAAACTCTGCGACAGAATTCCATCAGTTTTCCATGCCACACGTAGGAATGTGGAGCCAGAGAAAATATTTCTGGCTTTTAAATACTCCGGAGCAATGATGTTGTTGAGTCTTGGTTCCGGCTCCTAATCTGGCTCTGCTTTTTATACCTAGGGCAAAGTTTTTATCAATTGCTCACTGCCCAAAAAATAAAATATGTAAGCAGACATAAAGATGTCATCATGATTTGTTTGGTGAATCGTAGTAAGGTTCCATAATATCTTGAAGAAATTTTGAAATTCTTAAGTTTTTTAAAATTTAGAATTGAAATTAATATCCAGAACATAAGATTTAAATATTGAAAATTGGTGAGTCCCCAAAGTCAAAGCTCATGACAGGCTCCGGCTGCACACTCCTGGCTCTGTGAATTCATATTTCTTAAGAAACTACCACCGTTTTCTCTCGAAAGGTGCACAAGTTCGCCAGGCTCGATTTCTCTACGTGTTTCTTCTGAACATCACATCCATGTTAATTAATTATTAATGTAAAATAATGAACGGACTCGAGGGTTATCGTGCAATTCATTCAGCATTTTTGCGCTCAACTTATTCCTTGTGCACTAGAACAGCCATAGTATGATACCAATTGATAGAAAATTAGGGAGGCGTGAGGAAAAACGGTTTCAATCCCGTAATGGGCTGATAGAGATCGCTTTAGTCTAAAACAGAGTAAGAGAAGATCACTTCAACAGAACGTAAGGCCGACTGCGACAACGCTAATCTTGCGATTACCGCACTCACAATTGTCGGCAGGTATCACTGAAGCGAAGCAGATCGTGCGAGTGTGCAGTTGCATTGTCCGGCTTCGGCCCAAAAAAGACGCCACAAAAAGCTATCCTGCCAATGAGCAATCGGCCGGCGTGCCAGATTACACCAGCAAAGTGGCTATTTTCACGCCGATGGTGTGTAGTTGGTGTGAACGTGAGATGGCCACTCGATACGCGCGTTCTACCCCGGCTGTTAGCTGGTCTCAACTCATCTTTACGTCGATATTACTTCATGCCTTCGCGTCAATTTGTCGCGCCGCTGCCCTCAATTTCTTCTTACTCTTACGCCTGCGCTTCGTGATAAGGAATCGAAGTGCGGGTGGGAACGTGGGGCTACCGCCATTGAGGTGCCGCCTGTTGTGGCCCAGGCTCCAGCTTGAGAGACGATAGATGTTTTGAGTTTGGTCATACGAACCTTCAATAAATTTCGAGTGAAAACTATCCGACATGTATGATTCAGGTATGATTAAAATATAAAAACTTGCGTGCAGTGCGACAAGGTAAATCGAAAAGTTGTTGTTTCTGCTTTCATGGACTATGAAATTAAAATCTTCTGAAACTTTTCTAAAGTTTGTGATCCCACGAGGATATTTCACGGAGATGACATATAGTTGGGAATATGTTTAGCTTAGCATTTTTCATCTGGTACGATTTATAATTTTTTATTTTCCTGAAAACACCACATGTTTTCAGCAAATTCATGTCACGCTCTCGACACTATCGCATGTCTGCATATGGACAAATCAATATCACATTTGCTAGAAGATCCCACGGTCTAGTCCACACGACAGTCCCCATTGTTCTCTAGGGTCGCTCTAAAAGTGACACCTCGGAGCGGTATCGGCGATGCTAGATTGGTATCGCGCAGGCAAGCCCATAAAGCTCGCTGCCTCCCCAATTTGCCGGATCTCGACACTCGCTACGACGGCGCCGCAAAAACTGGGTTCTGCACGCCAGCCAACAATTCACTGCGAAAAGCAGAGCTTGAAAGTAAAATGCGCATCTGTAACTCGTGAATAGCAATGGGATTGAAGTGTGTGAGCTAAATGATCTACCCTATGGTCAGTAAACTGTTCTGTCATCAAAGGTATGATGGCCTTTTAAAATTTGTTCAATTTCTTATTGGAAGGTAGTTATCGTTCAGCGACCTTTTTTTGAACCTATTAAAGAATCTTTCAATTTATATCGATTTAACGTTGTTTTCATGACATTACATCCATATGTGATAAATAAAACACTTTATTGAAGTCGAGCTTAAAATTATTTGCCGGTAAACGGTGCATGTTGGACCCGAGAAACATTTGAGCTCTGGCCACGCACAGGAATATGGGAGGTATAAAAAATCCGGGGTCAACAGCAAGCAGGGAAAGGGAAGATTGCGGTTCATTCATTCGTGTATTACCTTCTCTAATTTTTTACGTACGATTAACAACGTACTTATGCTTAAATTTTTTACGTGCACATTGTTTTGGTACGATTAGGATGTACTCATGCTCAAAGATTCTGCAAACAATTTCTGTGCCTGCTGTCTTCAGTAAATATTTATTTAGAAAATGACTAATTTGTTTCCTTCCCTAATTTTCCTGAATGAGCTAATGTTTTCTAACGTAGTTTTAAAAAATTCATGCCCGGTTATTCTGTACTCAATCGTCTTTCAAACGAGCATTCTTAAGTACGTGCTTACTTACAAATCTAAAGAATTAAAGAAGAATTTATTTCGATGAAAGGTCAAATTGCGGCTCAATACTAGCATTATTTGTACAATAGCATTCAAAGGCACGTCGTCTTGCAAGATACCTCTGCAGTTTGCTCCCGTAACTCAGATGACCTCGCTCTGATACATAACTCGCTTTTTTCTACGAACTCTCATTGAATGTGCTCGATCCGTACAGTAATTTATTTTAATTTGAGACTTTATTTATGGCACAAGCAACAAACATCAGGCTTTCTCCGCAATCACTAACCTGCTACCTTTATGGTATCACAAAGAGCAGGGTTTGTGCGATCTGTGTGTTCTGTACTGCAACCGACTCATGATTTGCTCTCACACCTACGCGTAAGTCTATGACTTCTTTTGAATCTTCTCATTCCATCTTTTGTACGCGCATTCCATGTCCTTCTTCTGTTATATGTTAGCCCTGCTGAAGAGAAAACCCGAAATCATCTCTCTAATTTTACGCATAAACATACTTAATAAAGTGCTGAAAATGATTCAGAACGAATCAATTTTTTATATGAACGGGAAGTATGATAACATGCGACAACTACCTATACAGGTACCAAGAAACAGTGCTCGAAACTATAATTATTTGGCCTTCAACGAGTGGAAGAATTTCTAGCTAAAGCACGAAAATAAATCCATTAGTAACTTGAAATTTGGACAAAGAGGTTTTACCAAAGTTGACACAAAATTTATATTGTTATGATATTCCATGAAATTTCATAAAAAGCTTTCAATAAATTGTGCTCTTAATTTATTTCACACATTAGGACTCTTTTCGATACATCAAGAGCATAATTGCGCCTTGCTCTGCGGTGTAGTGCACAGCTACATATATTAAAGCTGAGACTTGTATGGGACGTTCTTTGATCAGAGTAGCTGTGCTGTGCACAGTAACACCTGAGCTCAATCTTGCTTAGAACGCCCCGGGATCAGTGTTGCAGTGTTGCGAACGGTTACATCTAAGCTAAAACTAGCAGCGCGCGAGTGACATTGTGAGACTGAGAAGACGCCTCGCGTCGTGAGTTGAACGAGCGCTTTCTGTCCGAGATGTCTTTGTTGCCGAGTGATTTCGTGATAGAAATTAATAAGAAGGTTTTATTCTTCGCTTTTTCGCTAGAGAATGCGTCGCTTAAGAATGATAAAAGCTCGCAGAAATGCTTATTTTCCTAGGCAACCCTCAGCTCGCCATCTTACCAGGTGAACACAAACATCAGAGAACTTTCACCGTACATACAGAGTTTGTTTCGTATCCTGCTTGCAATAGTTTGAAGTGAACTATTTATATTTCGTTATTGATGATACATTTTTTTAAACATATTTTTCATATTTGTAATTCTCCCTTGAAAAATATGTTTTTTAAACATATTTTTCTTCCTATTCCAGTATTCAATTTTATTTTACCAAAATACTTAGTGTTGATGGTTTTAGCGGTTCACTCGCATAATGGAGAAAAATTCCACTTCTTGTGTGTCTTTACCTGGACTATTCTTGAGAACAAAAGACATTTGTAAGGGGTAAAAGTAGATAAGTTAATGTTGGAAAGGAAACAACGCCCTCATCTCAGCGATTAATGCTCACTGCAGATTAAATCCCCCTATAATCGTGCGGCCTGTGTCACTTTGCCCCAAAAGTTCTAGAGTTCTATAAAAACGTCTGCACAAGTAAGGAACGCATGATCATAAGAAGCCTCAAAAATCTCACCGATACGATAGCAGTTGCCAAAAAATTCCATCCATGGTACCAGTTTACTTCTTCAAACGTCTGCGCCATAGAGACTTGATCGATAAAAAAGTTCCATTGGTCGAGTGAAGGTTCCAATAGAGACCGACGTGCGTTGGAATAGCGCACTGACGTGATCGCCGCGCTGTGGCTGCCTGTCCTCAGGTTCGTAGACAAAAGATGCTCTAAATATGATTGGTTTCTCTTGCAAATGCTTCGGCTGCATTGATAATTATACAATCCGAGCTACAAATACATTCATGTTTTTTGACGTATGTTAGTATGGATTGCTGAACTGCATAAAATGAGTGTGTTACAGTATTGTCTTTTCGAAATTAAAAATGCAGAGATAATACTACTGACATATCAATTTTCAATCTGAATTCATTCGCAAGAATATAGGATAAGGTATCTGTGACCTACCACATTTCGTGTATTAAAAGTAACTTTTTCAAAGTTATAAAGAGCTGTACAACGTCCACACTTAGTACTACTAAACATAAAATCTTGGATTAGCAAGGAATTCTCCTTATTTTCTTAATATGGAATCCTATATTTATTCGGCTGAAGCTTCCTCGACCGGGTTCCACAGAAAAAAGAAATTTCACATATTTTTTTTTAGATTTCCCTCGGATTCCCTTCTTTCGTTATGTACCGCAATACAGTTTTTTTCAAGTATGCTTCACGCTACATAACTAAATAAAAACTTTTCCTCTGGAAGATGTTTAGAGTAATGAAGCTGTTCTGCCAGAACAGAGCGAGGGCAGACTCATCTCCTCACTCCAACAACTCGCGGTGGCGCAAAGCTCGGCGTCAAGCAGCGGAAACAAAAGGCTTTCTTTCTTCACAAAGCTCGCCATGTGGAACGCATTCAAATTATTTAAGGGAGAGAAAACGTGCAAGTTTTCGGTAAGTTTCATGACGGGCGCATCAAAAAGCCGTAGTACAAAAACTGGGTGTCATTGTGTGGCACGCCGACTCCACAGTGGCTCTATAATCCCAGAGGTCAATTATAAAAGGGCTCCAGATCATTAGATCAAAACTGCGGTAATTGAAATCATGTCCGTTGAATTAAGAAAGAACCCGTAAAATTCTGCGATGCCGTTACAAGGGCACTTCAATTTGGCCCATTTGCTCCATTAAATTCGTCTTGGTTTCGAAGGGTTCACGCGAACTCCACGCTAGTTCTTCTGCAGCGGAACAGTGTAGAGGGCGGGGGAAGGGATGCCATCCTCAAGCCAAGCATAGATGCAACACCACATGGCATATATTCTAAGGAGTCTGAGGAGAAATTGTGTGAAGCATGGTGTCTACTTCGAAAACTACGTTTGAAATAACTATGTTTCAATAGTCGCCTATTTGCAAGCATGAGGTCTCATAATTTTCAAAGGTTTGAGCACCATTTTTCTTTGAAGGAAGTATGCCTCAGCAGCTGAAGAGGGAGAGAAGACGTCCAGACGCGAGACCTTCTGGAGCACGATGTCTGCAACGCCGTGTTAAGTTTATGGCAGGTTGTGGGGCCAGTGTTGTCGCTGGGTGCAAATTGAAGCGTTTTCGAGACAATACGCTTGTCTAATCTCACGAAAGATAATGGTAATACTTGCCGTGAAGGTTTGAGAACTTTGCCAAAACTTCTAGGAGAAGAATTATTTTTCACATATCATTAAAGACATTCATATTGAATTACGGATTGTCTTATCTCTTTTTAATTAATGGCTTTACCCGAGGACGTCGAAGTTAATTGAATGAAGAACGCTGTTGAAGATCACATTACGGGTTCATTTGTGTTATTGATGCCAGAAAAAAATATTGAATGAATTGAACCATGAAAATTGTTTATTCAAATTATTTATTATGGTATCTTATTTTCGTATCTTGATCGTATTTCGGTATTCTGAATCAGCAACAAGTACAAGTAACACGGTTCGCACAGTGGATTTGAGCGATACGCTGAGAAGTTGAAGTGGTATTGTAAAATCAGAACCTGTGCCACACGTTTGCTCGTTCAGGTTTTTATTTCAATCTCCCTAAAGACATCGAAGCATGAAACTTTAAAAATGCAAGGGTTGTAACATGCACTTTGATCTAGTCATAAGTTTCTGGTGCATGAAACAGTGCAATACGTGGGTGAGAGGTCATTCGAGCCACATAGCTCTCACGCACAACTCGCATTTCTCCTTTCTTTAGCCGAACGAAAACCTGAGGATGCGAGTGGAAAAAGAAATCTCAACATTTTTTTGAAGAAAAAAAGAAAAATTAGACAATTCTCAATCATGTTTCAAGCCAGAAAGAATGCTTAAGTATATTCCATCGCTAAAATTCTTCTTTAGTTTTGATAAGTTAAAAGTACTTTAGTTGAAAAATTAAGCGAATTATGTATTCGAAACAGCACACATTGTATGTACCGTGTCACAGAGAGACAAATGATGTAGTGTAGAAACCTGCGTGTGGTTTGCATTAAATACTATTCCGGTCAAAGAGTACAAAAATGAAAAAATAGTAGTTTCTTTATAATTCTCTGTGATTACTTTGGGGTCAATTGGAGGTTTTTACTTATTGCTTTATAATTTTAGTCATGTGTAGGAACCATAGTGCCAGAAATCACTTAAACACTCATCACCTATACTTCAGATTTTTCTCACATACATGGCAGAGCTGCGCTGCCCAACACTAGCGTGAGAAGAGATCTTAATTAGCACGGTACAATCCTAACGACTGTAGGACGCACCTGGATAGGCTTTTCAATAGCCTATCCCAGGGTTTTCAGAGCTTACGCATTGCGTTACGCTGAGCTAGCAAAGTATGCTATACTTAATAGATCACTCACACGTTGGAATAACATTTTTGATGTGATCGGCGAAGTAGCGCTGAACTGATCAGGACAAAGAAGCTGGCAGTAAATTCACTTTAAATTCACTTTCGCTTCAAAATATCATGAGAGGCATGTAATTATTTCAAGTACGTTGCATGGTATATAGTGACAGAGTTTAGCACTTTTTATAGCAAAGACTTATAAATGAATGCAGGGAAGATTAAAAGGAATCAATATCAGAGAATTTTAAAGTTTTATTGATATCTCTCTTAACAGTAGCTATCTTTCGATTGAACCAACTTAAACTAGAGAGGAAATAACGTGTGGTTCTCTATTAAAAATAAATTTTAAATTGAGCTAGCAATTTAGGAACATGCGAGCAATTTTTGGAACTGACTGTATTCAAATCCTATTTTCATTTAGTACTTTTGGCCTACTTGTAAATATGCAACGGAGCAAAGCTTTCGTTTAAACTACAGAATACAGAGGACAGAGTACAGAGTATTCGATTGTGATGGCCTAATTTTTTCAGGAATTAATGTAGGCATCTACCATCAGTTGCAGGTCTTCAGATTACCTATAATGCCGGAACATTCAAGTTCCAAAACTGAGGCGAAACTGTGACTTGACACGATATCGGTGACGAATCAGACAAAGACCGAGTTTCCATTTCCACCCAAGCTTCAATCAACTCCTCGCCGTACAGTTTGAAATTCATTCCCATTGTTTTTGTGAAAATAAAACCTTCTTTACAATTCATACATGAACTTCATCAGCGGCATATATTTGACGACATCATGTTCATGTATAAATGGACGTCATCAACACAATTAAGTTTAAATATTACGGGTGTGGAGTGAAACCATTCGTGACGGGTAGGCAGAGAACATTCCAGGCATTATTTGCAATGACAAATTCACTGTCATTCCATGTAATAACTGAGATTCAGACGTTCATATTTCGTAAATAGACTAACCTAACTTAACCTAACCTAACGGAACCTACTCTGTTCAGGTATTTTACCTGGTCCATGTTAGACCAAAGGATCTTCAATGAACCTCACACTTTGCTAGATAGGTTCATATAAAAATGAGGATTGAAGGGTCTGCAATTCCATCAAATACTACTCGCCACGTATGACTTTACCTAGACTCAAAGGTCTAATTCGTAACACAGGCGGTCAGATCGACTAAATAACATGGTATAATATCGTGTGTGATTTACCCGCGCGTTGCAACTATCAAGTGGAAAATTTTCCTTAGTTGTTTCTGAGTGAAAATTTGTTGTCCGAATCCTTGCTTACCTCTGTTAAGTGAATTCCCAAAATGTTGAAATTTTTTAGTCACGTGGTTCACCAGTTCTTACTTGAAAATAACATTAGTTGAACCTCATCGACTGGTCTCATTCAGACTAAACAACTTTCAGTTGAAGAGTGATAGTATTATGCATAACATAGACCATGAACTTTACAATTCTGAGTTCGATTTAGTGCGAGCATTTTCATTTAGTAACAAAGTGTTTACCAACCACACTTGCCGCATCATTGTCATGTGTTGAGGTCGCAATGATGATGTAGTGGGAGAGTGTTCACAAAACAATGAAAGCATAACCTTCAAAAATATGAGTGTTTATTATACCATAATTTTTCCCAAATCTAGTACTACTTTCAATTTGAGTAACAGCACATAAGCGTGCCGAGCTCTAACAATACCCCACAGAGCAGAGGTCAGTCGACAGAGTTTCAAAGAGGGCAGGCAGGACAAATTGCAGGGCAAAGGGCTGGGCAAGCAACTGAGCAGGGACCAAAAACAGGGTATAGGGCAGGGTAAGCCACGGCACATCGTAGGCAGTGCAAGTCAAAGGCCCTACGACGCCTTGTGGCATCATAGGGCAGGGAACTCATCAGGGCGTAAGATGAGGTGAACTACGCAACATCCCAGGGCAAGGAACGTGATTCTCCACAGGGCAGGGCCAGCCTCAAGGTTAAAACACATGCAAAAATTATCCAAGACTCATTACAATTACGACATCAGAGGGATAAAAATATGGAACATTCATCTAATTCCAGATATATTGAATAATTATTATAATTGATGGGTTTGCTTCTGCCTCACTTCGCACCTGAATCTGCTGGCCGGCCAGTCTGGGCGCAATTATAGAAACGTTCGCTCGCCTTGACGTTAGCTTGTGCGTATTTTAAATAATTTAGATTATAAAATATTGACCAATTTGAAGCACTCGTTGTAGTTTGATTCTCAAATGAAAGAAATCAGTTGAAATTGATTGGAGGAGTGAGAGCATTACAGCATTGAGTGAAGGATTTATGAGAAATTGAGCAATTCCAGTTTACGATAGCAGAACAAAACGCCTGACTTTACTTCATGACGGTGCTCGTCCTCACACGCTAATCTAACCCACTGTATTATTGAGTCAAACGTTCGGGAATCACTGCATCATGCTCTGACCAGTGAGTGGCATTTGTTTCTGGAATCAAAAATACGCATTGGTGGTCAGGATTATAACGACGGCAAAACAGCTATGCACACGTGGCCGTGAAGAGCAAATTAGAGTAAAGATTTACAGTACACGAGAATAGGGTAAAAACGCTGATTTTCTGATGCAAAATATACTCTATAGCATGCAGAAATTATGTTGGCTAGTGGATTGTGGTGCCGGCTTTTCATTCGTAAAACAATAAAAAAAACGGCGGTGTGTTATTTCAGCACCAAACTGCACTTCATTAACGCATAACACCCAGTTGCAAACCTACTATTTTTTTGCAAAGTAATGTTCATGTAATATAGAATATAGAGCTATTTTTTCGTTCACAAATTGAGCGTAACAATATAAATTGAGGAATTTGAAGCGAATTTTCTAATTCTCTCAAGAACAGTACTGGGTCACAGAGTATTAAAACTACTCTTTGAACATTGTAATAGAAATATTTTTTATATGAAGTCCATGCTCAGCCTCCAACTTATAATGACTACGTGTGCATGATACACAATAATGTACAGTATGGACACAATAATCGATCAGAAATATACGATCTCACCTCTGCGGCGTTGGAGTTCAACATTGCAGAGCTGGCGCCGTCTCCCTCATCTCGGCGACCTAGCGTTTGGTGGCCTGCACCTGGTGGCGCCAACGCTCTGGTTGTCATGCGTACATGTGCTTGTTTTATGAAGGATTCGATACGTGTTCCAATTTTTCGTCGTATTTTTAAGTACATATTGTAAATACCTAAATGACTTGAAATTTAAAACGGAAATCACATCGTGCATAAAACATGTACGATGCGAGCGGAGGATCATCTATACACATACACCCAACATATAAACAAGTTTCTTGAAACTGAAAAACAGATAAGCTTTCATTTTAGTGCACTCTTGTTCAACCGCAACTTGTCTGGTTAAGAAGAATATACATTTGTTTACTGCACATGTGTTTGTTAAATTTTGCTGGCTCTGGGTTAATTGTGCTGCAGGTAGATTCTTAAGTTTGTTGTAATTAATTAGTTTACCTGAGCTTACCCAATATCATTGCACTAATTCTTAACCAATTTATGGTAAACGCAATTTTGTAAACTTCAAAGAAATACGAGAGCTCTTCTTGGGAACTACGCGCAAATGAGTATGTATGTTTGAAAGTAGTTAACTTCGAACATCACTCGAAAAGAGGACGTCTGTGCTAGTAAATGAAGATATTCGTTATTTTGGAAAATTTTGCCATTGTTCGAACAACGAAAGACATTTGCAGCTCGGCTCGTCAAAAATCACGATTCGTAGAAATGAGCTAATGAGCAGTACATACAAAAGATTTTAAGTTATTGCTCACGGATTTGAATGCGACCACAGCATACTCTATAGTACGCCATGAATGCGACACATTGCCGTGGGCATATGATGTATTCTTTTCTTTAATACGAATTATGGTTACGGTGCTATCATCGTCTTGATTACGAGTGTGCCTCGGAGTAAAGATAATGTAAATAAAAAAGATTTTAAAATTGCCTGTATATCAAGGGAATTATATTTAAATAACACCTTAATGTTGGTAGAAGTGCGCAACAGAGTTCCGGTGACAATGAGCGAGGGACCCTAGAGAAAATTGTGGAGCCGGAAGCACACCGACGATCCCCAAATCTCTACTCATACCATTCTCGTGTTCACACTCAAACTTTATGGAGCTCCATATGCAAGCTGCTACGAAAACATCTACTGAGAGAATCGAAGTAACTTTCTATGTCACGATTAGTGACGATAGAAAGCCTTGTACGGGGCTAAAATATCGCACAACATTTGAGGAGGAATGGCGAGCCGATAAGAGGGGTTGAGCCCTGACCCGCCGCGGCTGCCCCAACTGGTCCCCCTTCCTCCACGCAGGGAGCTTTCGTGGCGACATTGATTCTACAGCAAAGTTCACACTTCCACAGTTTTCTGATGAGATAAAACTGACTGAAAAAGTAGATGCTTCGGTCTTGAGTCACAGCTTGGTCTATCACTCAGCGTCCTCTACTTGACTGACCTCAGAAACATTCAAGAAATGATCAACATCAGTTGTTGTTTTCAATGACTTCAGAGCAATGGAACTCTGTCTAATTCGTAACTTTCTCTCAGGAGATAATTGCCATGAATTCATTTAGTATGTGATGTGAGTCTAGAGTTGCTTGCAGTTCAAACTGTTCAAATATCATATCTTAAATACAGATCATATCGCCAGCCACTAGAACTTTTCTGTGTATGAAATGCTTACTACATAAATGACATTAAAGTCAAATAAAAGCTTAATCATACCACGAATTCTTGAGCTGAGTAAACCAGTGGGAATGACGGCCCAATTCGAACATGAAGTTCTACAGCTCAAGAACTGAATGTTTTCATGGTCTTAGGGTATCCTCTATTAGTTAAATTTTCTGAAAGAAGAAATATTAAAATGTTGTCTGTGCATCTCCATCTCGACAGTGCACCAAAATTCATTTAGCCTATGAGCTAAACTGCACTCTTGTGTTATGTATATAAAAATACGTGTATACGCATGCCGAAAGATGCCGTTTATCCATTTTATCTATATTGCATTATATTTACAATGCATCAAATTTACTGTTCAAATATTAGGACTAGTGTTATAATACAACACTTTCATTTCAATATAAGAGAAGCTTATCAGTTTTCAGTAAATGGTTGTAAAAGTTTCCGAGACTCATGACGCATTAGCCCAGAATAGAATGTTTTGTATCTTGAATCTAAAACAATGGACATTCCATTCGCCACGAACATTTTTATGTCGCTATTCTTATTTGACTGTCAGTGGTTGCCTTCGCACACTGCTAGGCCAAGGAAATGTCAATAAAAGGAAATGCTTATTCAATATGTGCATTAGGTAACAACTCGCATGCCCCCCCCCCCTTGCTCAGCATCCATGGAGATGACTTGAGTTGCGGTCCTTCTTCAGTGGGTCCTGCATCATCATGCAAACATGTTTTATTGCAGGAAACCCTAAAATAACTTTTGTTCTTTTAGGTCAGTGCTATCTAACATTCAAATTTTTGTATCATGTAAAGAATAATACATTCTGTATCACATAAAGATTAATTCAGTCTGTATCATATAACGAATAATTCATTTTGTATCATATAAAGGGTGCACTGGTTAGTGTGATAGCCTCACAGCTGTGAAGTAAGGGTTTGACTTCTGGCTCTAGTACTGATTTTCACGTAACCACGGAGTGCTTCCCTAAGAAAAGTTAGCATAAACCTTACATTATCACATCCCAAACGAGTCAGTGGTTGTAAGGCATTGAAAACCCAGCGGTTAAACGTGTTCTAATTAATAATACATGTACTTTCTTACGATGTTGTATGTTCAAAGTAATAAGTGAGCTCCCAATTGTCATGTTGTTTAAAGTTTGTAAAATTTTAGTACATCAACTGTTCTGTTATATTGTCCAAAATCACTATCAATGCTATAAAGGGGTGAGGAATTTGTCTAACTGAAGAATATCGTGCTAAAATTACCTCCATACATGGAACTGGTGTATCAAAATTAGAAACATCTAAAGTTCAGGTCGTGATCACCGTACTATCAAATCATTGGTGTTTTCTGGTAAAACACGGAGAAAAACACCAGAAATAACGTATTTTCGAAAGTTATGTGAAATAACAATTTATAAAATAAAGTTGGAAACTCCAAAACTCCTCAGTCTACCAGCAAGAATATTTTTGAAGATCGTGAAGCCACCGGGTACAGGATCCTCAATACTCTTGCCAAAATGACAAATCCCAATAAAAGGTCCCCATTGAGAGAAGCAAACAGAACCAAAAGGCTTGAATGGGCACAGAAACGCATGGAGGTCAATTTCAGCAACGTAATTTTCTCCAATGAGTCCCGTGCAACGTTCGATGGCTCCAACGGGTGGTCATCTGATTGGCTGCACGCTGAATAGTCGTTCGGCAGGTGCGTACATTTGTCGACAGCAAGGTGGAGGAGAGTCATGTTTCGGGCAGGCATCCAAGGAGATGAGTTAATTAGCCCCTAAAACAACCAAAATGATTGGAACTGAATCCAAATTCGTCTTGTAAGCTCTTGGAGGACACTTTTTTCCCTGGATTGATGGTCTGTCAGTTTTTGGCAATTTGATATTTCAAAGGGATAATGCACCCACTCGCAAATCAAAGAACACAGCCAAATGGCTGTTAGATTATATTCAAAGGGAACAATTAAATGAGGTCTCCAGACAGTCTTGTTTTGAATCCCCTAGAAAATTTTTGATCCGTTATCATGAGAAAGATTTATGTTGATAGTAAGCAACACACGAGTTGAGAAGTCCTGTGGGGCACAATTGAAAGTGCTTGTTGATCAATTAAACTATCTCAGATTGCACGGCAGCCCTTGGCAGACATCTCATTAGGGTATTGAAGTATAGAGAAAATCATATTTGTTAAAAGTCTGCATTAAAAGTCTTTGTTGTTATGTCACTGGATTGTACCTCGTCGTATTGCCGTGGCTTAGTGATTGGGTACAGAAATAGGAAATTTCACTTATGTAATACAAAATAAAAATGTTATTCATATTTTTCTGTTCCTCTGCAAAATTTAAGTGAACGTTAAATTTGGATATATACGCATCGATCAATGAAAATCATAAATTTTGCTTCACAAATTCTCAAATAGTAGTTCGACGATAGGATGAATAGTTCCGAAACTGGTAATTTTTTCTAAAAACTATATGTATATGTACAACAAATTGTTATTTAAAAAAGGCTACGTATAATCAAGCAGAACGTATTGTATTCTTACTGAGCACAGCGAGAAGATAATTTGAAATGCGAGTAATAGAATCCTTTCAGGTAAAAAATTTGCTTATACTATTGATTTTCATTTCTATGAATCATGAATATGCATAGAAATGCATTTGAATTGCCTTGAGATTTTATTGGCAATATTCCGCGTACCATGTTTTTTCTATTAAATGATAGTAGAAGTGCTGTTAAGTTAATTTGTGCACTATTAATATGATGGCCAGAATGCCTGCTGTCTGCCAGGAATGAAATTTAGGGAAGAGCAGGAAACGAGGCTGTGTTCGCTAGAGCACCGATGTTCTTCACCAGTGCGTCTGAAAATGTTAAAGCTTGCACCTCCACTACCACGGATAACCTTCTCGGATTTGTACTTATCTCACAGAATGCTTCTGCTTCCCATTCAGAGACATAATAAAATTCGCTGATTATGAAAAGCCAATGCCGCGAAGGGTAAATGAAACAAATACATATTCATTATGCTTAGGAGGAATTCAATTGAGTTCGTTATTGTAAATTTTCATCATTTATGGAATAGCAAAAACAATGTTTTTCATTACTTTTAATTGATGTAGGAGGGAAATTACAGAGTGATCTCGTAGAACAAATATATTTGAGTGATATTTTTTATGTAAATCGTTCCTTGAACACTGCTATTTTAATTCAAGAACACTAGTGATAATTTATGCAATTTCACTGACAATTTTGTTCAAAAATCGCTTAAAGACTGGTACCTGAAGACGGCATCAATTGTCTCTCGAGAAGGAGGAGACGGTCAGCTCATTTCGTCACATGGGTACTTCATATGAGTTTACCCTTGCTCGATAATTACCTCTTGCACATCGCGACCTCATTTATTCAAGAGAAGTATTTGGGAATCTTCTGGCCCGTTATTTTTAAACTCACTCCGAGTGTTGAAAACAAACATAGCGGGAATATCGAAACGAACGTACCGTGATTTCCCTTCTTTTCGGTTAACCTCTTGAGCAACGGAGGACCGCCAGGGGAAAGGAGGGTTGGCCACCTCGAGCGCGCGTCTTTACGGCCTAGTGAGCGACGCTTGCGAGCAGCTCGACGACAAACAAAAAATCACGACGAGATCTTTACGAGCGGAAAATGCGCGTAAAATCTGATAAAAATTGAACTTGATGTTCGTTCCCGAGAAGCTTCAATACATTTTACATGGCTGCTCTCCTTGATAAGGGATAAAAATCCCACTACAGTTTCAATAGTGCCTTGGGTGTGACATTCCTGATCAAATGGGCCAGTCACGGAGTCTTTTCCTGACACGGCCATGATCGCTTTCGTGGGGTTCTTGAACAGGCAGTCTGAAACATGGCTTACCCTTAAATTCTTTCAAATAATTAAACTACTCGTGCAGAATTGACCCTAAAAACTATGCGAGTTACGTATCTCCCAGAAATTAAGCATCGTACGTAAAATTTACTTCGCTGCGAGCTGCAGTTGAATCTCTAAAAATCATGAGCGAGATGGGCTAATCTTACTGAAACTGTCTCCGGTAATAAAAAAGGATATTTTGCAAGAAAGAGCTGTGCGTCTGACTGAAGCCGCAGAAAAAGAATCTCGAGAATAGCGCCTGTGGTCGGTCCTCCTATACTTGGTTCGGCTATTGATACGCACAGAAAAATTTAGGTTTCACAATGAATATCTGTATACCTACGAGAATTAGACTGGTCAATGATCAAAAAGCTTTGAAGAACAGAATTGAAATACTTAGCTCAAATTATTTGGAAGAGATAATTTTTGCGATTATAATTATTTATTAGCTCTACTTTCAAGGTACCTCAACGCGTAAGAACAGTTTCCTACTGGCATAAGCATTGTATTTCTTACTATACTCAGCTCAATAGCGCTCTTCTGCATGGGAGTCAGTCTTAGCAGGTAGCTTTGCATAAGCAAGTCATATTTTTATGAGGAAATATGAATCAAAATATATGAAGAGTAACTCACTCTGTTTTGATGAACGTGATTTAAACCTTAAAGTAATATTTACAGGTTGTTACAGTTAACAATGGGAGTCATTTTATTTTACGGTAATATTCATATTCTGCATACCAATAAAATATAAATTTATTGAAAAAGTTCTCTTAATCTTCTAACTTGTATGTGGTTTTCTTCTTACAGGTGCCTCTGCTTGCGCAGGTAGGGCAAGCAACTTTAATGGTTACCTAACTTTGCGGTGTGGTAATCATTGAACGCTGGAAGGACATCCAGTATGTCAAACTGTTCTGTGGGGTTCCCTCAATTCAAATGGAATTGAGCTGGACAACAGAGTCATTGAATACCAAAAGGGTACAACTAAATCTTACAACTTCAATATTTTCTCCCTAGTTTGTCCACTCCAACTATGCTATGTTGAATGGAGAAACTTTCTAGAATGAAGAGGAGAAGAATGACGGTATTGGATGACAGCTAGCCAAACTTGGATGAAGAAGCGTTCATTTTAGTGTCCTAACTTTATTGAGCGTCTAATTCTAGTTTCCATTTCATAACAAATGATAAACTCCATGATCTTGCGAGGGATTTAGGACTGCACAGAAATAAATCAGAGCTACTAGAATATCGTTTTCAACAATGGATACCGTAAGGGTACCTCAGCTCTTGATAGATCTTCGGGACGTCTTTCGTGCCCACTTTCCTTTTTCGTCTATCCTTTGTTGATGGGATTACAAAATTTCGCGACCGTCTGAGGCAGTGCAACATCTTCTTCAAAATGGAAGAAGATGCGACATCTTCTTCAAATATTAAATGGGCTGCGATATTAATGTTCAATTGTAGCTTTTGATAAAAGTGTTAGCAGATTTATTGAAATCGAGTCTGAAAGGCATCATTCTACAAGCGAATGTGAATCATCAGTTTCTTTGGGTTACGCATTATGGATCCGAGAAATTCAAGGCCATATTAAAGCATATCATGCAATCCTGCATTGTGAGTGATGAATATCAATGACAGCTCTAAGGGGTTACAGGTTATTTAGACTTTGGTGATGGACTTTCAGAGAGAACACACCATGCAAGGCGACAGTTCTCTATGGGTATGTTGTGTGAAGGAACAGCCGTGTCGTGTCTCACAACAGGAAAGAAAGGCCTCATACAGAATCATTTAGGAAAATGGGACAAAAAATGTTTAACATTCTAATCACATTTAGCCAAACACAGTTGTAATACCACCATAGGAATTAAGCCTCGGGTTCATGGAAAAGTTTGTAAAATTCTGAACAATTCGGCCATGGCTTCACATATTTTGGTTACCTTCATTGAGCGCGACACGATATGAGTTTTTGTTGATTCTCGGATGCAAAAGAAAGTTGCAGATGGTGTCCTGGAATCAGTTTATCATCGCAGGACAAATAGGTACATGAAATGTTGCAAGTATTTAGTGATTGAGTGATTTACTTGAAAATTAATAAAGGAAAATATGAAGAATTACCTGAAAGCCTCATCAAAGTACACAAGGAAATGGTAAATAGTACGCAACATTCTACTTTGAAACTTGCTTGTTGAACTCGCATTTCTATTTTTATTCAGGATGATCGAGCTTTAGTAAAGCATTGCGTGACAAATATTGTGTAAGATTTTGCCAGACCAATCATGGGTAATCGTAGCATCAACGCCAATGGAGCTAAAATTTTCACAAACCATTACTACAGAGTGGAAAAAGATGATTCTTCAGCCCACGGCTGGAGTCGTGCAAAAGGACAGCGAACATAGACGAATTATCCGTAGAACTGAAACCGACAGACGAATATCGCACGTTATGATTCACTCGACATATGTAGCTCGTACTTGTGACACGTATGCTCGGCCGTACGTAAATATAAGCGTGACGGAAGCGTTTTGAGGCCGAGACAGCCGCTCCACCTTTAATGCGTCCTTCGTCCACCATGTCTTCCTTAATCTATTGGCGATACTTCCTTGATTTTTAATAGGGACATAGCCTATGAGCGGACTACGAGGCAGCTCATGGATTAACGACGTGAAAAGATTTTAGAATCGTTTAATCTAGTAAAAAAAATCATTTAATTAATGAGAAAGCAGGGTTTTCTGTGTTCAAATAGAAACAATGAAATTAGGTCCCCGTTTGAACTTTAAGTTCAAATTTGGGTTTACATCGAGCCTGGAAGTGGTACTCCACATACGCCGAAAAATAAACGGAATTTCAAATAGTTTTTGTAAAATGCATTAAATAGATATTAAACCATTACGTATTATTAGTAGGATAGTACGAGTGCATATCAGTGATCGAAAACAAGTGGATTATCAGATTTTCTTCCAAACTAGTTACAGTTGCCATCTTACAGATCACTAATAATAATAATATGAGATTTAGCAAAGACTTTCATTTAATTTCACCCCCAAGCTCCGCACTCGTTGACCGACATTTTAAAATGTTGGAAGAGGCGATGAGACGAGCAGATTTTCCAAAGCTCGCTGAATCACTAATTTTCCATAGGTTTTAAACTTGTAGATTTTTGAGGCCATTCCATACGATCAAATGATCCGTCAAGCTCAGTGAAATCTTACTAGCCAAACGTATGAGAACGTCATCCTCGTGAATAATTAAAAAAAAAAGTTTTCCGAAGTAGTGAACTCAGTTGTTATTGATCTATTGATAAAAATGGGACATCTATAAGCGGAGAGGGGCAAAAGTAAATGAGGTTTAATTGTTTAATAAATGTTTATATAGTCAACATTTGTAGAGCTCAGACCGAATATCTGTGAATTTCGTAATGTCGAGTGAAACTATAGAGCAGAATTGCTCCTGATCCGAGTGTACAGTATGGTGCGTAAAAAACGTGAAACATTTCTAGCTTTGGACAAAAGCGCTCTAAAAAAGCAGTCTCCTATGTTTAACACTTAGTAGCAAAACATTTGTCGGCATTTACTACTCGGGGATGGTTTTCATATATTGAATTAAAGGATTTGCCTACTTGTGGTGGTTTTACAGTTGGGATGGTATTATGCCTCTCATAGGCTGCTCCTGGTGTCCTCCACACATGATGAGCAGAGTTACGACCAAACAGTTCAATCTTGGTTTCAAGAGTCTTCCAAAACGCATGTTCTTTGTCCAAGTTATACTTCGCAAAGCTTAGACGACTTGCTAAGTGACATTTGGTCCCGTTGCTGTGAAGCTCTCTACTGTTGGTTCTGTACTCACTTCTGTCTTGGAGGCTACCAGATCAGTTTTTCATCTCTTTGCTAGTCATCATAGGTTTATTTTTAATCTTTCCATCAAACCGACGTTCATTGGCCGGTGGAGCTCCTGACTCTAGTAAGTTAAGAGTTAAGCCATATTCCTTATTAAACTTACGAATAATTGAGCCAACGGTGAAGTATGGCACATTAATCGGTGTACAAATATTTCTGTATGATATTTATTGAAAATGGAGCTGAATTATTCGCTTCCGTAGATATTCTGAGATTGTTTTGACCTCGGACAGGACGCCCTTCAGGTGGCAGTGCGCTACTACGGTTCATCAGGGGCCAACCGTCTAATTCCATGTCGTGCCATGTTGATTTTTCTTCTCGAAATATTTAGAATGTTCTACACCCAATTCAGATACGATATGACCAGAAAAATATCATAATTTTCATGTATAAATTGTTTTACGGAAGTGGTTGAATACTTTCATCAGGTGACGTATATGATTTTAGCGTATATGAAGCCGTTTACTTCTAATGTTTCATACTTTGTTTTCAATGTCATTTTACTAACGAGAATCATGTGTTTTGTTGCCGTTTTAAGTATATTCGCTTGTTACGCTTGTTAGGCGCGAAATAAAAAGCAGATCTTAAAGTTAGCAGTTACTTACGTCTCTCACTGTAATATAAAAGGAGGTTAGAGACCCCAATCTAGCCCAGGTGTAGCTTCCTGAAATTAGTACACTGCTTCAAAGGTATGTACAGTACGTGCAGATTGTGAAACTCAATAAAGAAGCTATTTGCGATATGGACGTATCAGGGAAAACCACTTTAAGTTCGATATGGCTTACAAAAATTGGATTGCTGATGGCAATGCGTTATTCGGGCCGTGAATCCAGATTTACACACTTTCGACGTTTCGACTTGATCGGCGCACGCGAGAGACAAGACCCTTATGGAGTGATGGATCCAACTTGCTTTGCCTCTGCTCCAAAAGCTTATTGAAGAAGCAAAGTGGTTGGGTATATTTCACCGGAGGTGAACATGGGTCTGCAATCGTCAGTAGTAACAAAATAACGCAACTTGATCCTATGGAGATCCCAGCTAAAGATGTTCAACGTGATTGTTTACTTTTCCATTCCTGATGATGAAAAAGTTTCGGTACACCCATGGTCACATCTATTACGTTAACATCGTCTGAAAGTATTTCACTGATCACAAGGGACAATTGATTCAAACGGAATAGCCTCACAATCTCCAGATTTAAACACTATCAAAGTTTTTGGACCATCTTGAGAAAGAACTGCGCGCCACGTTGCCACTTATATCAGCAATGCAAGATTTGGGCAAGTAATCGCTGAAATTCATAACAAATTCAAAGGCGAAATTACAAAAAAACTGTATTAATTATCAGTACCACGACACGTAGAATGGCAGCTGCCATGCACACCGAACGAGGTACAACAACATTTTAAGATTGACAATTTTTTCGATAACGCGTTGTCTCTTTCAGGCCACTATCATACTGCACCATAAATCTCTGGTCTAAAGGTACAGATTTTGCACCAAATGTTGAGGTTTCATATTAATAGTTAATGATTACTTTGTTTAAATTATTATTAATTATCTACTTTTACAAGGGCTAAAACTTAAAACCCATTGAAGGGCTTCGATCTGTTGGCAAGCTAAGTCCAGGAAGTATCTGCCAATTCTAATTTAGTAATGCAAACTTGCTGTGCAGAATTAAAAGGAACGGATCACTCAAAACCTCAAATGCACTCGTTGAATGGTAGATGTAGTGAATTCCATTGACAAAAGTAATAGTTGTTTTATTTCGTCCAAGTGTATCATTTACCGTACTACTATTTTCAAATTCTACCTCAACCCAAATTCACTTTACTAAATTAAGAAACTTGACGTTCAGTGCCTCACTAACCCAGCTAAAGTCAACTGCTGAATACACGTGCTGAAAAAGCCTTGATTCACTCTCACTTACATGCCTGTATTTTTAGCTGCATACTTTAAGCACAACGACAAGAAAGAAATGGCTTCAGAAACTGCGAGCGAATTTCATTTCCAGGATTCAGGGCACAATCTAGAATCAATAATCAATAACATAATTCATTGCTTCGATTCTCTCACCAGTGATGCACTCAACATTCCGGCGATCATCACAGAAATATGCATTGCAGGAGTCACTTGCCTCTTTTCTTCGGCATGGAGGGAATCATCGGCGTCCTGCGATGCAAGACTAACACAAACAGCTCCCACGTCCAAAGTTTCGACTTGAAGAGGCCACCTCAAAGCATCTTGTGACTAGAGAAGTGCTCAGTGTTCTGCGTAATGACATGAGCCGCGGTGGTGCCCAGCACACAATGTCAACACGACGTCCTCTTCTGCTGGCAGCGCTCTCTGGTTGACGGTGTAGCATGACCTGGTTGTGGTGAGTTCTCTGGTGGCCGGTGTAGCATGGCCTGGTTGTGGTGAGCTGTGAGGTGGCCGGTGTAGCATGGCCTGGTTGTGGTGAGCTCTCTAGTGGCCGGTGTAGCATGGCCTGGTTGTGGTGAGCTGTGTGGTAGCTGGTGTAGCATGGCCTGAAGGTTTTGATTCTCGCAGTCGTGGCTGCTTCTCTGCCTCAACTTCTTTTATAAGGCTTGGGGTTTGCAGACTTCTCATTTCGCTCGTTTGCAAAGATAAACTTTGAAGCAATCAGTTTGAGATTTATGTTAGGTAAGAGGAGGAATGAGTGGTGGAAGCAAAGATAGCATTAAAAAACGAGTTGAGTCGCCGTACGAGTCTGTAGCGAGTTTAGTAATTTATTCCTGGTTTAATGAGGTAATGAATATGGTGACATTATTACATGTAAATTTTGCACTAAAAAATTTTTTATTACTTGCCGAGAAGCGGTTACATCACAAAATGAAACAGATTTTACATTTTTAGATTAGAAAGCTAATGTTTAATTTTATGATAGAGAGTTTCCTCGGGAAGATGAATAATATCATCAGTCTCACCGAATGAACTGTAGGCAAGCCTATAAGCCCGATGCTCTAAGTAAAGTTCAGCCAAACTTTCGAATTTTAGTGCATCACAGTTATATACATGGCTGGCTCAAGGGGTCGACGCTGACCAACAGCGCCTGAAAAGTGACATGAAGGTTACGAAACCAAGGAAAATCTGAATTTTATTCAGCACATCTAATCTAATGACTAAAATATGCAATAAATTTTATATGGATTTATTTTAACTACGGAATATATTTTACTTTTGACGCGGGACTCCAATCCGTCCTAGATCATAAAAATTATCGGATTTATTCACTGCACACATTACGCTTGTGATTTACTCGTTTACTAGATTTACTGGCACAGCTCTTTCGACACGTCAACATGGCAGAGGGAAGGTATTTCTCAAGTGATAGCTCTGCAAGGTGGGAAGGCTCCTGCACGGAAATGGTTTGCAGTCTAAGGAGGTGTGCGGCACCCTGCTCTTGGTTGTGTGCCTGGACAGTGGTAAGACAGCAAGAAATTTTAATCTGTGCTCATCTGCACTCTCTTGCTTCTTGCTTTTCAATCGAGCTCACTAATGCGGGACTCTGCATGCTGCGGTCGTTAATCCCGCCTTTAATAACCACGGTCTCGCACTCATCCTTCACCTCGCAGCTAACAAACGGCCTTAATCTACCGCTGGCCTGGATCCGAGCAGTGCTTTCCTCTATGTCATCTAGTGAAATTGGTCGCGAGCTTATGAGCTACCGAAGGTAATGAAAAATAAATCTCAGCTGCCACTTGTTAATAACAATTTTGAGGACGGCTCCAAGCCTTCATACTCTCTCGAGCCCTACAGAGACTGCGACGAAACCGGCTGGAAATAAAAGAATTTACTTCCCCTCCAGGGCGCAACATATTTGCACTGCTATGTCTTTCGTCGCGTGAATTTATGCTTATTCATTTAATTAATGAGAACGATATATAGGTAACGTATCCAAAAACTCTAAAGTTAAATATTTCATTACGTTTAGGTTTCTATACTTGTTCATCATTTCTATGTATGCAGGACATATTAAAGATACTTTGCCTCCTTATCTTTTAGTGTTAATTTGCCCTCAAAAAAACACTCAAGAGATATTTACCTAAACACTTTCTAAATATTATTGTCGAGCTTGCCCAAATATCATTATTTTACGTGAGTTATGGTTTGAAATTAGAAAATAGAATTCAGCAAAATGCATTGTCAAGCAAGTCTCTAATCGTCCTTATATCACACATCCGTCATTCTGACTTCCGCGAAATATCTCGTCCCATTCCAGTATCGCGGATTGTGAACGTCGGAGCGTTGCCAACGTATACACGTGGGCAGATACTAATTGGAACATTAATGTTGGTACTAGCGAAATTACTGAATCTAATCAATGAGGCTTCCTTAACATCTTGAATCAGTTCCGTACTCGTTACAGAATCTTGTCATATTGGCCTCGCTCATTAAATTCCAGCTATATCATATATTAAAATTTCACTGACCTCGTATCTTATTTTAATCATAGGGGCGTCTGAAATTAATGCAAAAAACAGTATTTACTATTAGATAATTACTCTTACGTGAAAAATTACTAACTGATGGCCAGGAATTGATCTTTGAGACGACTTGCTATTCAACACTTTGCCTTAGGAGTGGGTCATGGTGCACGCGATCATCTAACCTTTCTAACCTAACCTTCTGTGACCAAAGCACTATCATGTATAAATACAAATTTTCGAGTTTTCATCAAATTAGTGTTCATCAATCGAATAAGCTAGTTCTGATTAGAAAAAATATATTCATTTTTAAATTCACTGTAAAGTTATTTGTCGCATGTAATTTTACCTGTGTGAAGAACTTTAGTCGAAGTGTTAAATGAAACTAGGAATTCATTCCAGCGCGTGAAGCTGGTGAGGCCAAGTGAGATCGCAGGCTTGAGGTATGGGGCTGTTGCAGAAAGTAGTTGTATGAAATCTAATTTTTCGATGAAAACTTCTCATGAAAAGGAATCCGACTATCTCGAAAATATTGACACAATATTTCAGTTACCCATGCTTTTTATCATACTAAAATTTCTAGGATAAAATGTATAAAATATATTTGAACCTATCTGGGTGAAATGTGATTAAGTTTTAGTCAGAAAGAATATTAAGAGAAATTCAATCATAGTGCAATTTTCAGTAATTTTAAAAACTTGAGTATTATAAGTAGTTATCATAATGTTGCTCCTCTTCCACGGATTTGAGGATGTCCGAGTGAGTACTTGATTCCCACGTAATTTTCTTCCCCTTATCGAACTACCAATTATGAACTGAAGTAAATATGAACAGGCCTTGAGTGTTTAAATTGATGATAAATCTACCGTAAGGATAAGACGAATGAACTCAGATGCTTCACCTCATGATGTACGAGTATTACACGTACTCGCAGAGTGGGTATCCTTTTAACATGAACAAATAAATAAATAAAATTAGTTTTATCACAAACAATTTTATGCACTGTTACTGAAAGCGATTTAGAGCGCTCCTATGAAATGAATGCGTGTGAAAGTGACGTTATCATTAGAGATGCGATGCTGTATGCAGACTCGATGCAGAGAGCGCTCAAGCTCTTCCACCTCACTCGCACAGAAACGCGAAGCCTCGGCGGTAAACAGGTCGTTAGCAACCTAAATTACGCTGCAATGTTTTCCTCAAGCTTACCATCGCAAACACTTCCCAAGAAGTTCACATCATTCTAATAAAAATCGCAGGCTGACTTCTTAGGCGTACAAGCGACGACTAAATAGTAACCGCAACTCAAGAGTGTATAATTACGAACTGGGTTCATAATCCACGTTCTAAAGTTCACGGTGACGCTCGCTGAAAATGAAAATAAAGGCGAAGAAGCTCTCTACAATCCCTAGTAAGGGAGGCCAGGAAAACGAAGGACAGATGCTAATGCTTAGAAATAGACATTCTGTTCATATACAGGACGATGTAGGCCTTCAATGAATCAGGCTCGCTGGTGCTGGAGTGTCTGAAGCTCTTCACCTGCCCCGGACATTGTCTTAATGTAAGTATTTTACACAGATATGATAATGAGACTGCTCTGCTGAAGGCTTTTCTTAGAAGGTAATAAGGTTCATTAACCCGGCTGCTGGTGAAGCGATTAGAACACGTTTTTATGACTTTGATAGATAATAGAATAGGGAATAAAGGAGACTTGTTAGGACAACGGAACAGAAACACATCATTTTCATTACATTTGGATGCAACGATCAATAAAAGAAGTGTGTCTCCTCACTTTATCTATATATAGATAACCAGGTTTGTATAAATCACCGATACGAAAAGACGACAACAAAACTTGAGCTAAAAACAAGACATCCTGATATTTTACACGACTACTGACACTCTGGTTTCCGCTCTCAAAAACAACGTGGATTGAGCGAGTGACATGCAAAGGACTGCACGGAGTTGATGATTGGTGCGTGACTCGAGTTTCTGCACCAGCATCGAACGAGTGCCCGTGCAATGGCGCATTGAAATCAAGCTATTACGACCAGAAAGAAATAGAATTAGCGGCCGGTGCCAGACGCTGCTCGGGCATTGAAAGCGTGCATCCTTTTGAAGAAGCTCAAGGATTTAACACCGAAGTGTCAGGTATGATACCCTTCACCTTCCTAATGGGATTACACATGTGATTGATGACCAAGAGACTCATTGCTCGAGCTTGGTGTCATCCATTGCAACTCGATACGAGCTGAGCGCTCTCACTCTTGCTCGTAATCCTCCAGCAGAATCGTCACACCCGCTACTGGATGGGACATTTTCATATCAAAAATGGCTTTCTTAGCGCTCGATGAATGTTAGTTAGCCTCGCGTTGGGATAAAGAGATATTTACTTGTATATGTACTTATGCTGCTCCATTGTCTCTCTTTCATAATGTGATCTACATTCTGAAATAATTCTGAAAATTACCGCGATTTATTGAACTGACTGACGTGAGTGTTCAGGCAGAGGATATGGCCGTTGAAAATGATATTCACAGCACTTATCGTTTCATGTAAAAAATCGACATAGTTTTGAGTGATCAGAGAAACATAGAGAATATTCCGGATATTAGATAAATTAGCTGGTTTTATCGCGTTGCTATTGTTAGGTTTAGTTTGTACAAAATTTCTGTAAAATATTACGATCTTACAGAACGCAGATAGAAGAAGTATACAGTGTGAAGATAAACATTTCTTAGGCGGTTGGCGCACTGTAAGTTCTGTGGGTATGGTACGACGCGTACATTATTAAATCCTTGTGGACTTACTTTTCATGCAATACTTCAAATCAGAAGCTATGATAGAAGTCTCATATTAACCAACTAGGTTTAATTAGCATAGCTCAAATTCTAGATTTATTTTCATTCCAAAAACATAGCTTCATAAATACAGTGTAAGATTGGGAAATACTTTGATTGGGAAAACAGATATTTTGTTAGCCGGACAGTCAATTAAATTTATGTCCTATATATAGTGCTTCGAACGAGTGCTTGTAGCAGCACGACCGATGAGTTATTTTAAAAGTTACCCTCAGGGTGAGCTCTGATCTGAGAAAAAAACGTATAACCATGTAATGCACTAATGAATTAGGAAACATGAGTCCAGTGTTGAAACTGCTAATTTCAAGTTATTTTGAAAACACGTATAATTTGCTCTGTTCTCATTCAAGAAGTGTTTGTTTGTATGATAACACCGCTTTAATTTTTGTACCCCACTTGTGCAAAGATTGTTGAATAGCATAAACTCATACCAAAATTAACAATGCTCTGACATTCTAGAGCTTTAAAATGACCCTTTTGACATCTATACTGAGGCATCTTGGCTGGCGCACTAGCACGCTGAAAACGTCAGCAACAACTTTAAATTGTGACTGCATTTATGCTTACATACCTCCTCGTACGTGAGCGCGTTGTAATCGTGAAGACGTTATGATGAATGCTGTTGTAATCGATGCCAGTGGTACAAAAAGTGCTTGATATATAAAAGTCTCAATCTTACAGTTGTTAGTTGGGCATCAAATATATCTCCAAAGCTGATGAAAATTGTTTGATACAAGAACTGCTGTCCTAAATGTTTTGTGAGAGTTATCCTACGTCTACCTAGTATAATGAAATAGTCTTGTTCAAAGAACACAAAACTCTTTGCTCTGAACTTTATCAAGTAGAATTCATTCTACAAACACATTAGCACTAAGAGAACTCATGTTCTTCTGTCGGAAAAATGCACGTAAACAAAAAACATTGATAGTAATCTGTAACATTAGGATCGGTGATTGAGATTAGTGTCGACGTTAATCACAATGTAGATCACAGTTAACATCATTTTTGGAATGGAGATTTTCCTTACACCGAAACTAAGATTGTGTATATATATTAGTTTAAAAATAAATAGTTCTTAGTGGAAAAGATTTGATAACAAATGTCTACGTGGAAACTTTCGACGTAAGGAATACCATGGCATAAAGCATTGAGAGTTGGAGTGTTACAAACATGTGACAAGCTTTTCGTTCTGCTAAGATTTTGGGTCTTGATAAGTGCATCAGAAAATCCAATTCGTTTCACAAAATAAGTAATAAATCATCAAGTCAATACTACATGCAGAGTACGACGCACTTTCCTCAATAAATGTTCGCGATTTTCCAATATGACTCGAAGTTCAGCGAAGAGAATGGTTACATTGGAGTTCCCGTAGCGTTTTATACAAGTTACTAAACTCTTCATGTTAAAGCCGGTCTCTCGGACCAACACACTTTTCAGCTTTTAAAGTGAAGCGCAGCAAGTCTTGAGAAAGAGTACTGCATTATCCCGGAGTTGAGAGTCCTCCAGTCCATCTTGGCTGGAGAATCCTCGAGAGTCTCCTTTATTATAACCCGAAGATGGCGGAGAAAAAGTGCAACATCGTGACTCCTTCGGTGAGGCTACGCCCGAGTCCTTGTAAAGGGAGGCGCACGGAGCGGCCGCTTCGGTCGACTAAAGGCTTTGCAGAGACAGTGTATAATACAGGACGAAAGACAATGTAAGAGACGGCCGGGACAGAAATGATGCATGCTTCTTTGCCTCAACGTAAAGACGGGAAAACATAACCGTTCTTGTATCAGTTCATTAACGCACAGTTTTAAGGTCCCTGAAAGAAATATTCGAATTTATTCTGGTGTGTGTTTCAAATTTCTTTACGAATTGCTTTCATAAAAATTATACGACCTGGTCCAACACCACGGAACAATAATTCACTACCTTGAACTGGATCGATAGGGAACAAAGAATAAAGTCATTTCCATTTCTAAAGTTTATTCGAAGCAAACATCACATCACGCAGTTCGTTAGTTTGATCACAAGTTGGAAGTCACGACATTAGCATGTCCGGCAATACGAGAAAACCAAACCATCTAAATTTGTTTTCTGCAAGATTCTCTGTTGAACACTTACCCCTCACAGGCAGGAGGCAAACTGTGCGTCTGGGGTGTCGTAAGAGGCACTAAAGTATGTCGACGTACGTGGAAAAAGGAGGGAAATTCTTTTTTCTTCATGCTTCCACAACAACATTTAACTTTCTCGCACTTCTAGCGTATCTCCAGCTCAGAAAAAAACAAACATGAACACACGAATAAAAAAAAATAGGAGCATCTGATACAGTGACCGTTATGACTGAGTGATGAGGACAGAAATGTTAAGGAAGTGAGAACATTGCAGCGACAGCTGTCTCACGTAGAGCTTTGATTTTACTTGACCTTACAGGGGAATTTACTTCATTAGCCAAGTTATAGAGCTCATAAAAACATATCTTTTTTGTATTGTTAATAAGCGAAATTTTACACCATTATGTCGTGGTGGTCAGGAAGACGGAACACAACCAGTCGTATTTTGATTCAGCCATTGTGCTCGCTTGTGCTATTGAACATACATGTACTGGACTCCCACATTCCACACCGCTTGTTCACTGCACCTGAACCTTAAATTTGCATTTTGTCTCAGACGATAATCTCAAATCCGATAAAAAACTTGCAATTTTTCAAGTGGTCTAAGTTTCCCCGGCGGCGACCGCTCGCCGCAGGTCGGCACTGAGGTCGAGAGAAAGACTCGTCTCGGCAGGCTCGCAAAATGGGAACCTTATTTTCACTTTCAGTTTCGGTGACCTAACTGTGATAAAAATTTCGTCTCTACGGTTGTGAGTAATAGAGTATATTAGGACACAAATAATTACTTAACATTTTTTGAAAAAGATTTCGTTGTAGAATAACTGTTTTCTTTTAAATCTATGGACGAAATAAGTTTTAAGAAAAACTTCCAGCTACTGAGTGACAAATTCAAATCAAACTTAGCACACAATTAGAATTGAAGTCTCAATATTGAAAAAGACTGTAAAGGGTTGGATGAGTGCATTAGTATTGAACAGATGCGTTGGGAGGAGAACTTCTTCGAAGGTAAAGTTTGTTCTTCAATAAGAGCTGTCAATAACAAAATGCAGGCGTATTTTTTTATAAAAAACATACAAATAACGATCCTCATGATATAAATAATTTTTTTTTCTAGGTATGGTTGTTATTCCTCATAAGCCAGGCAATAGAAACAACGTAAAAACGGTTAACCTCCAATTTTCTTATGTCTCTCGCTAGTGATATTGTGTTACAGGGGCCAATTCCATAAAAAGAAGATTCCTGTTTCACATTCGACTACAATACACACCTCGACGCGTACAAAATTTTTTGTCCATGAATGCTTTTGTCTAGCCTTCACCCAGCGGTCTACGAGGCCAAAAAAATGAGTGTGTATTTGTATTTTTTTGTGTGTTTGTCCCGTCGATGTGGTCTTGAACCTTCCTGTTTTCCGTGTACTTCGGTAGACGTGAATTTGGGGTGAATGATCTTATTCAAGATTTTCCATAAAACGAGTATGTGCATCTTCAATGACTGAAATAATATTGTATGCATTCGAATTTAATTCTCAAGGAAAAATTTATTTCACCTCTCTTCCTTTCCCTTTGTTCTCTTCGAAATCGTCTGGGCTCTTTCCATGTACTTGACACTTTGGTTTTATTTTTATCTTTTTCTTATTAAAACCTGACAATAATTTTGTTCTGAGATTTTAACGGACTGAATTTCAGAATGAAGACTGGAACAAGAGTTACAACAGGAAAGATTCACACAAAATTCTTGCTAATATCTACCATTGATGAGCAATATGATGCCGGCAAACTTTTCTTCATATATAACATCACCAGCACAAATTTTAGAAAACTAAAATGAAAATTGTTCCATTCTTATCAACATAAAATGCCTAAGAATACACCTCTTTTATCTTCACACGGTATTATTCACCCGCACAAAAACGGTACATTTAAGACGTCGTCTCGTGAGCCCGGGTCCGTTGCTAGACCAGCACCGGAATTGAGGGGCAGCACAGGGTCGTAATGGAGAACGGAGCGCCTTAGCGCAGTTTTAGTTTAAGTTAAATTTTGCGTTCAGACCTAAATGATGATATCCTGAGGTGATGTCATCATCCACAGAATCGTAAACTTATCAACTAACATTTAGCAAGTGTAACTGGCGTAAATAGGAATAATATTTGAGTTTTCTGTGGGGGATTCACCTTTTAGTTTATTTTCACTTTTTGCTGCAAAATTTTATTTCTAAACAGGAATCATATACTTATATATTCTTTCGCTATCGATAATTAGACGTCACTATTTCGTTTTAACATGACCAGTCATGTGCAGCACACTTCTCAAACGCATCAAGTTCAAAGAAAGATTAATTAATTGAAAATGTACCATCAACAATGAACAAAATTAGAAGCTTTATTTCGAATACATAGATGAACTATAAACTTTCCATGGAACGCTTTTTAATTTATTCAACTTCATCGTAAGAGCCATGGGACCTGGGATTTACCAACGAGCTTTTGCATCGTTTTTCCTATGTTGTTACTAGTGGACGTGCCCCGCCAAAAATATGTCGGGATAAATTATGTTAATTTCCTAAGATGCTCTCTGATTTAGAGTAACTCTAACACAAAGCAATGTTATTTTCGGTATCACTGATACGGACTGCCTTAGCTGACTGTCTCACTATCAGTTCAGGACTGACGGACGGACCGACAAACGGGAGGACGGGTGGACGGACAGACGGACGGAAAGACCAACCAACCAAACAAGCAAGCAACACTGGGCTATTATTATAGTGGAGGTGCTCAAATGATTATAGGTCTTCCTTCAAGATCACTGTTCTCTGAGCCTCAAAATTTTGTCCTCGGTGTGAATAATTTTTCCGCTGAAATTGGAATTTAACATTACTCTCTTCACCCTCATATGTTGTATTGATTTCATTTTAACAATAATTTTTTTTATGTAACGGTAGAATCTAAGGTAATTAATTATTTTCGAATGTGTAAATATACACTTCTAATGGTAACAATCATTATTTTCTAAGATGATAAAATGGAGCATTCTTGCTATAGATCCTGATAAATTCAAGACTCGAGCTTCAAATCGCTTCTATCGCCCCTGTTTACGTTACAAAGATATGTTTACGTACTGGATGTGGAATTGGGTGGCTTACTGATAAAATATTACAAATAATCAATTGGAGCCCATTTAGTGCGTTTGTTTTTATCCATCTGTCAGTAGAACATCGAGCGCAGCCTCGTAGCGTGTTCAGAACCCCGGCACGTCGAACAAACATTCGCCAAGACTTCAGCAATTGAAACAAATTCTTTTCATAAACAATGATGCAATAAAATTATCCGTACAATTTTATTTAAAACACTGTGCATATTTGTCTTGCCTTCTGTCGAACCGTTGAGACTCTCAGAACCTCCAGGGTTCCAAAACGTATCCGTTAAGATCTACTGCTCCGGAGCCTGCACGTACGTAATTGTAAGTGCAAGTTCTTACCTATGCTTTAGTATGCCGTAACTGCATATGTATTATCAATTTCCTTCTGTAAAAGAGAGATGTATCTATTAGAAAATAATAAATTTCTAGGTAGTAGATACTATAAATTACTGCATTGTAGGAATGGTCTTAAGATATTAAAATCCTATTATACCTCAATAACAACTAATCATGTTGATCGAAATAGAGCGACAAGAATACATTCAATGTCTCGTAGCCAATACTGTTAATGGTTACGATGCTGCAGCTAATTTTTTGCTGTTATTTTGATGCGTAGAAAAGATCCATGAGTGGCGGAGCTATCAATAACTCGGATTTCATCTCAAAGTCATGAGGATAAGCAGTGCATGAACTTACCTGACCACAATTGCCGCTATTCCGACGCCAGTGTTACTGAGGGGATCGATGTGTTTTAGGTCCAGCCTCGTGGTCTACGAACTTTAGGTATGTGGATGTTAGTTGGGTCAAAATACAGCCTTGTTTTTTTCAGTGCTTACGATGTTGTATGAAAAGAGAAACAGGTTTCGTGTATTTTTTTTGGATTTGCAGTCATCGCATGGTATTACATTCCATGTTCACGACTAATCTATAAAATAAACCTGGGTTTGGATTTCAAAAGACGGTCGCATGGTATGAGCAAAATAATTTCTTCAGCATAATTCTGCAAGGCTCTTTTCGATCAGCTAAAGATTCCGCCAGTATCTTCAATTAGCCCCTCGGCAAGGAGAAATGTATGAAAAAATAAATGAAATTTGCCATCTCACGATTGCATCAAACGCTTTTGTAGTGAACAACTAGCGACTGTCAAAAAAAAAGACGACAAACGCTGCGTAAACTAGAAATTGAAATCACATTCGATAAATTTTTACTTCCATCTAACCTTAAAAGGGTACCAAGCTTGCCCCCAGGAATACGAGGGGCAAAGCCCTCACATATGCTGCAGGGAATTTGGCTGTCCCAGGCCTCTTCAAAGGGAGCACTGGTTCATATCGGCTTTCTGAATTCTATTCGTTGTGAACTCTACACGCTGGGTGCACTCGAAAGGCAAATTTGTGTTACGATTCTGAGTTGATCTAACTTTACCCAATGCGGCCCATAAATTTTCCTTTACATTATTTTTGAAATTACAATTTCATAAGTATATCTGAGCAGCTTGGCCGAAAGCAGAATTGAAAGCTAGAAAATGTTACAAAAATAATTGTATACTCTCAAGTCGGAATATGTTTTTTCTACACGAAGCATTTTGAAATTCTGTCGAACGCTCAAAGTCAGACCACCTGACTTCTCGAAAGTAGTACCGAAATTATCATCAATTCATTTCTTCTTGATGCTGGTACGCGTTCGATTAATATGCATGGAGCCATAAAATGGCCCAAGACTCAATCAGACAGTTTGAGTCCATAGGAACCTAATAAATAGCGCTTCGAACACCACGCGCCAGGACGTCAAGCAGAAGAAGACGGCAGAAAGAAAGGCTTCATGGGCAAAGTTGTGACGCGTCCTGATTCAGACGGAGCCGCGGCAATCATAGTCCTGCACGACTTGCCCTTTAATTAGAATAGCTCAAATGTTTGAGGTCTCACAGTGACGTATCGCTCAATACCTTCCTTCACTTTAGAGCCCTGAGCCTCGGCGTCATTTTCATATGAACAGCTGAGTGCTCCAGCGGTCGCTGCCTAGTAGTGCTGTACATTTGATGTAAATTTAAATGGCTGGAATTCTGGATCGTCATTGCTCTCCCGGAGGTAAACGTAGCTCAAAGAAATTTATTAGGACGACATTTCGTTGAAATGTATAATTAGGCTCATTGAAATCTGATGTCGCATTGAAACTTCATGATGTCCTGACATCAAATTTTTGCGACAGAACTTTTTTCCTTTTCTTCAACTCGTGGAGACCCTAGTAATTCATTATTTCATCCGAAATTCTCTTTATTTAAAGAGCACGACTTAATCACGAGGGAAAATACACCTATACTGAAATCAACTGCGTTTGTGTTTAAAAACCCGTCCAACGACATCATTTAGTCGAGACCAAATGTAAAATTTAATCGGTAAAATTTATCGCATAGACTCTTTTTTGTAACCCATGTATTTACTCTCCCAAGGGCAATTGGTTGGAAAGTATTCGTGGCCTCAGTGAGAAGCATTCTCCCACAGTCACCGTCGTAATGAAGTGCAAGTATTGCCAGTAGCAGTTCTGTCGCTCTGCATCAGCGAGCTCTTTTATATCTGATGTACGATATTTGGATATCCAGAGAGAATAATTAAGGAAGGAAACAGCTTATGTCGTAAACTAATTTATGTATGGATGTGCATAAACATGTCCTAGTTCCTAATTTCCTCGTCAGCGATAACGTGTGGAAGCTGAGGGAGCGTGATCCCAGTCTACGGATAAGCCCAGACAATCGAACTTGCCCCATTGTGCCGGCACATAAATTCTGATGCCTTTCTTCTTCTTTAATGTTCAATTATTATACCAACTACACTCCGCTCAATAGTAATTGGCTGTCCAAGACCAGTAGTACCGCACAAGTTGTTATTCTCAATAAATTCCATGGTGTACAGTAGCGCAGAATTCAGCAGGAGCGACGCTAGGGCCTGACTGGAGAGACTGGATTTTGAATGCGTT
>VOMN01064381.1:0-14190 GCA_014899125.1 Orchestia grillus
CTGGAACTAGGGTGTGTGGTCTGAAACGGGTGTGTGGTCTGGAATTAAGGTGTGTGGTTTGGAACTAGGGTGTGTGGTCTGGAACTGGGGTGTGAGGTCTGGAATTAGGGTGTGGGGTCTGGAAATAGGGTGTGTGGTCTAGAACTAGGGTGTGTGGTCTAGAACTAGGGTGTGTGGTTTGGAACTAGGGCGTGTGGTCTAGAACTAGGGTGTGTGGTTTGGAACTAGGGCGTGTGGTCCCGAACATGGATGAGGGGTGCCATGTGATATTCATTTTACATGTTTACAATATATTTAAAATCCAGTCTGTACCCAGGGAACAAAGAAGTATTCACCGAGCTATGCAAGAAGGACTCCATAAGAGAAGAATAAATATGACAGCACAAGAGAGAAAATTTCCATGTGGAATACGGAGCCAGATATACAGTACAGAAGCGAGCGAAGAAACAACGTCAGTGAGGAACAAAGAGATATATATCTTGCCAGAAAGAAACCATAAAAACAGAAACCGATGACCCAACAAGAGATACTAAAAACCCTGGCATTACGTTGGGTCCCGGTCTCGGCGGTGCGAGTATGCTGCATCAGCAAAACTTTTCTTATAGAATGAAAGCCTTGAAAATAAGGGCCTTATGAATAATTAAGCTCAAAATATATCCAGATAAAAATTTATCCAACTATCCTCTATATTCCGACGAATATTACATGAGAATACTATGCTATAGCCACGGGTCTGCTGGTTGGTGTTGCTGTAAGTTTATGGGAGAACATATATGTCCTTCCAGAGCATAATGAGGCAGCGATGTTGAATTGCAATAACAATATGGAATGAACGTAAAAATATATTCACCGAAGTGAAATTCACTTGAATTTTTTTCTGAATTAAAATCTAGCAGAGGATTAAAACCAGTTTGTTCATGCCAATGCCTGATGAACGATGTCTTTATTGAGTGATGAGGTATAAAAATCGCCAGAAGAAACCCATCAGCTAAGGAGGTTGGCCCTGAAACTGGGTTAAACGACAGGAAATAAGACCACAATTATGGCTGTATCACACAGCAGTTTCTTAACATTTTAAGTGAAAATTTGTTGAGACGCACGAGTATTCCCCAGAGACTAGTTCATTCTATTGGGTGTAATGAAAAATTTCTAGTAATATTATCAACGTAACATTCATACTCAATAAAATTAATTGTAGAATATAAAGAATATAGAGAAAATACACTTCTCAAATATTCCGATTTATTCTATACGGCTAATCAACATGAAAAAGAAGTAGAAAAATTACCTTTGTAATGCTGTTAAGGTTAACAAGGTCCTCTTGGGCAATTTGCTTTTTGTCTGGTATCAATAGGAATGTTTTTTAATGTCGATACTTGTTGGGATTGCACAAGCACTGCAGGAAACGACCGCAATGAACCTACTTGTTAGAAAAAGCCCAATAATAATCGTGAGAGCTACAGATGAGCCCTAAAACCACTGTCGCCCTAACGTGAATGCACGCTTGAACAGTGATCGTAGAACTGAACGCCAGTTTTGCGCTAAGTAGACGTGAGGTGGACACTGGCAAGTCAGTAAAGTAATCAGTAAGTGCAGTCTGTCGAGGGTATGAATTTCATGCACGAATTGAGAAGAGAAGTGGAGAGAAGGACGCGCTTAGAAGCGATTTCACGAATGGAATTCGCATTACGGGCTCGTTTGATCTCAGTTAAGTAAACAATTTGTAACATACATACTTAAAGCATTATTATCACTGCTAAAATTGTTTGTGCAACGCGTTATACTGACAGTTCATTTTCGTGGTTCTGATTATTTTATTGTTACGACCATTCTTAATATTAACCACAAATACTAAATATAGTTTCATAATGGTTTTGTGATTATTTTGTGAATATTACTGGTACTATTTCTATTGTTCCTTTTTTGAGAACTAAAACACTATAACATGTTATTACAAATAATGTCCTTATTAGAAAAGAGCTTTTTAGTTAGAGAAAATGTCTTTGACATTAGACTCTAATCGATGACTCATGTTCCGAGCTGGGTAATTAAAAAATAAATCATAGTCAGCTGCCGAAAATATATGTGAAGTCCGTATTAATGTCTGCAAAGCTACTACTTCCGTATATGAAGCTACTACTTACGTATATAAAGCCACTACTAACGTATAGGAAGCCACTAATTACACAGGTATGTGAGGCCACTGCAAATGTGTGTGAAGCCAGTATGTCCAATGTCCATGCGGTAGTGGCAATACCAAACACACTCACGCATATTAACAGACAGTACGAAGTCGAATGCCACTGAGTAAATTTCTGAGTTCTAATATCCTGCTGTTAGTATGACTTATGCTTCACTGCAATGAAATTTAATTCCTCTGATATTAAACTTGACGGTTTCAATAAACTGAATCAAGTACTTGAAATTTTCCAGTTTTCTTTCTTTTTGGCTTGTATTGTATCCAAAACTCTAAGCTGAAATAGCCTCTTTAAAAATCACTCCACGAAAAATATTTTTTCTTCTCCCTGAATGGTCCTTCAAGTTTCTTTGTTAAAGGAGAACAATACATTTTAATTACCTTGACAAGTGCTCATTAACGTATTCAAGAATTTTTCACCGGGTAACCCGAGACAACTGTTTGTAGCCTAAATAGGAAACTGTGCTTTTTAAATGAGGCTCATTAAGAAACCGGCGTTCTGATAACAAGCTTCATGAAAACAACTCATTAATGTGGTATGAAATTGTTGACCCAACGAATATCAGGTAGCGTGTACGTATCAAATAGTGCGCTATCTATGTACTAATTATTTCCCTTGAAAGTCTTCCACTGAATACCACGTGGAGACTTCCAAAGTGAAGGTGTCCTCGGTGCAGCGTTGGTCTACCTTCTGCGTGCAACAATCTGAATGCACAGAATTTTTCTCCGGTGCAGTTACGCATGCTTTCTGAAACTATTTCGGCATCAGCTTTCTACTTGAATGTGAATAAGATCAAATAATTTGCTTTATACTAGAAAAGTTATTAATTAACATCGCCAAAATATCCGGAGCTTTATTTCATACTAACATGAATTTACTTTCCGTCGTTGTCGAATTGAAACTCTCGTGCAAATTCTACACCCTATTTTCTATGCTGATTTATTACTTTGTGAGGCAAATCAGATCGTTGTACACCTCGAGTTGAGTTCTGAAATTGCTTGTAACAAAACTTGCTTTCCAGCTAGTTGACAGGCTAGAAACACAAGTCTGGTAAATTTATTGAAGACGACCTCGTGCCATACAGGGGAATAATTTCATAAATCGACAGAAACTTGGTCCTGAACAAGCGCCGCTGAAATATATTATGAAAAGTTGGGAATAAACAATGGGAAATGTAGCAGTGATTATATCGTTACATGGAGAGCTGCTTAAAAATGCGATTAGCACACAACCTCTCACAAAACAAAATGTATTTGAGCACTGTATTCATTTAACTAACCAACTTAAATGCTCGAGAAATCAATTTAAGAACAAAATCTAATCAAAAATGTATATTCAATCCCCTGCTTTCCAGATTTTTGTTTCGGAAGTCGCGAATCACCTCATCAAGCATAACTTATAGAGCATTCAATAAAAGGGGTAACCATAGTAAGAAACATTGGAAAAATCTTACGGCTTGATGATATTTCTTCGTAAGTAAAGCTTATGATCAAAGGAAAATTTTGATTGAACGATATTCTCAACAGTACTATAGTAAACAATGCTGTCACATGATACCTTCGCCCTATCGCCTTTCGCGTTTTTCATTACTCTTTTCCACATCTTAGTGAGAAGTTATATCAAAAGACTAATTTAAGTACACAGATTAAATAAAACATGGATGCGATGTTATTTTCTGTTTCTGTTTAATAAAAAATCTAAATATTTCACGAAATTCCAGTCAACGTTTTTGCGGGTCGTCCTATATACCATTCAACATTTATTTTCAAGAATCTATAGTTAAATATCAGTAGTTAATTCCGTAGAGTTTTTCACCAGATAATTTTCTCCCAATGAAATTAAGTGCAAGCTGACTCACGATGGACTCATCGGAAGCTTTTAAAGTATTCTAGTCATCACTGTCCCTCAAAAAGAATGTCGCGGACATCGCAAGCCAATGGACGGTTCAAAAGCACGCATAAGCAACGCGCATTCACTTAACTGGAGCCCGCGTGACTGCTGGAAGGTCGGCCGTCTCAAAATATGACGCTGTCCTGCTATAAAACCTCCTGAATTTACTGCTGAATATTCTATTATTTCACCAACTTTGTGTGGACCTACCACAAGAGAAAAATGCACATAAAGAGTGAGTTTTTACTGAGCGGTGTGAAAGTAAATGGAAATATTAGGGCAAGAAATAACTGACACAAGCCATGCTTGTTTTATTCATACCTGAAAAAATGTGGGTTTGACGATCCTAAAGTTGAATCATTCCTTCAAAATGGGAAAGGTGTAGGTCTTTGGGTTCTCTTTAGATGGGAGAACATAACATTAAATGATAAAAAATACCAGACGTGATACAAATGCAACTACTGAAGTCACTTGAAAAATTCTAAGGTTCTCATGTCGGAAAAAGACGGAAACAAAAATTTGGACTACAAATTCCAGGAAAATTCTATTATCGGAAAAGACGTAGAAGTCAAATTATTGTTTTACATTGTCAATTTTTCCACTCAGGGCTCAATGCGTGGTAATCCACCTCGTGGAGAACAAAATGAATGATGCAGTCTACGCTTGCAAGAAATTTAATCGAAAATTAAGTTGTTATTTTTTCTAGTGAATTTTTCCGGAGTGCGTCTACAACCCCACATCTCCAGGGGAATATTAGGTGATTATCAAGCACTCAAGTTTGTTTTGATTTACTCTGTTTCTAGACCTCAGGCAGTTATTGTTTCAAAATAATTTTTGCAGAGGGCACCTTGCTTCATTCAACTGCATAGCAAGCACTCTAATGTTGCGTAACTTTACCTTAGCGGAACGCTTATACCTGTCTCATAGCTCAGTAAATGATTGTACGGTTGATGATTTTCTTCAACGGGCAGGGCTCGTGTACCCCCTCCCTCCCTCCTTCCTATTTCCATGCAGTCTGCCAAAACTAAGATCAAGATTTTCTACTTTAAATCATGAGACTTGACCCAAAACAAGTCTTAGTCTTGTGGAGGTAATTTGTACCATTATTTCTAATGCATATAATTATATGCAATTCGACCTAACTGTTATTTCTGCAGAATAATATTGTTTCCCCCTATCAAATATTTTCCACCAGCTCTTATGTTTACCGCATATTATTTTCCCCCATCCATAGACTGTGGATTTCTTGGACGATGCTCGGCCGCTTCAACGTTGATGTCATCAGTGTACCACGTTTTTTTCCGTTGCTTTATATGCAGCACTCGCTCTCTCACATCGATGAGCTGCAGCACTCGGCTGTTCCCTCAGCAGATTGATGGTCGTGGGGCCAGGAGGCCTGCCAGGTACAGCGTGAACTTCATTTACTTCATTAATTAATGCCTTCATTCGCAGGCAAATTTTGTAATTAGAATTGCACGAATGAAGTGTCAATCAATACTTCTCATCATTGAAATTTTAGTGCATTAGCGAATACTTTAGGCTGGAATAGCAAATACATTAGATGGAGATAGGTTAATGACAGGGTTAAGTCCAGTATATTGATTTTTTTCTGTAAATAATTTGTGCAAGTGTTCCTTTCATTTTCCTGAAATATTTTCCCCACTCTATCGCTTCGTGTAAGGAATGACCAGACACAAGATTCAGGAGATATTAAAATTCTAATGGAATTTTTGGCCGTACATCCCTTCCACATCTAGGTTATCAGCACTGATTTAGTCAAACGTGACTTAATTGACATACGTGCCTGTGTGTCATGATAATTTACTAGGTATAAGTTTATTTTAACCGAATAACTGTGATCAGAGGCGTTTGCCACAGAGCTTCCAACATGATACATAATTCCATGGAATGAACCCAACATTCATGCTGAATTGAAAGTTCAAATTGTGAACATCTATCATTACTTGTCTCCATTCCATGAAAATTATTATTCCATCATTGGTTGCATATTTTTTCACGGTAGCTTGTCGTAGAGGCTGCTTTTAGTACAGAGTGAACATTCTCCTCTATTCCACCGAAAACCAATCACTCAAATCCCCCCATCCGTCTGCGCTTCACTAAAATTACAGTATAGTACATATTATATACAAGCACAGCATGCCGAACCGACACGCACACTCTATTTTTGCATAGTACTCAGTTGTGCAAACACATTTTATTTCATTTCACAAGAAGGAATTTCAATTATGTTTGGTGGAACAACACTGTATGTATATCGGTACTTGAAATACCTTTCAGGTGTACTCGTACGTAGCAATTCATATTTACTTCTTTAAATAAAAATTCGAGTAAAGTTTGCGAAGAACGGTGCGTAGCATGCCGTGGAGTTGTGCAGATTGCGTCTATCACATTGCGTGTGTGGACGGTAATTCACTGAGGCGCAGGTGCTCACCTGCGAAGCCTCTGACAAACGTCCCTCAAGTATCAGCTGACGGTCAAATTATCCTGACCCTTGCTCGCAAAATGGGTGTCAGCAATCGAGACCGATGGGAACAATCCATTGCTTCAATGTAAGTCTTCAAAGCGGCTGAGAATGTAACATCAGGGACGAAACACCATCAAAGGTCGCTCATGCGAGGTGGGACTTAATTTACCCCCAGGGCTGCCTTGACGGAAACTGGCTGATGCTCAGTATATGAGTTACTTATTCTGTGTTTAATGTTACAATGTCTTAATGAGCGCAGCAGTTCGTTGATCATCCAATGAAAACGTACCAAAAAATTAATTAAACTGAATTTGATTAGTTATTTCAGAGACCTGTGCGAGAGCTCCACGCACTGGACTATGGTGCTCAAGCCTGAATGATAGGTCATGCCGACCGCAGAGGTGTGCAGGACAGAGAAGCATTGAGCTACTCCCAAGTGAAATTAAGACCGCTTATCAATTTTATTTGTGCGAAAATTGTCTTTTGGAAATGACGCTACATCACCGATACGTGAAATACTTAATTTAATTCAATTTCATTTGTCTTGCATGCATCTGCAAAAAATTCTCAATGGCTCTTAAATAGTAGTGTGTTTTCTCTTTCATCATTTGATCACATGAAGCAAAATCCTTTATTCAACAGCAATTTAAAAACTGAATAGCATCGAGGAAACCAAATGATGCTCATCATATGAAAGCCCACCATGTTGAAGTCTGTGCATCAACATGGCGTGTTAGTCATCCTTATCAAGCGAAATTTCCACAAAATTTCATGCACGGCTCATTATTTTTACAGCCAAATATCGATTTACAGCCAAGTGCAGAGGGATTAAACATTGCCGTTCGAAAATTACGATGTTTCAGCATAACGAAACGTGTTCAGATATATGATACAGAGGGGAAACAAATAAAACAAAAGTTCTTGATTAAAGGAGCAAAACTTTGTTCAAGAATACATTTAAAATTTCAACCATGTGGAAGTAAGACGAAAGAGTTATTGTTATGCTTGTGCTAACGAGTTTTGAACTGCTCCTTCACGTGCAGTAGCATTACAGAATAAATTTATTGCATATATTTTGCAGAAATACAAATACATAATTTCTCCCCGAAATTGTTTCGGTAAGAACTGTAAAAAACGTCAATCCTAGCTCAATAAGATGACTGACTCACATTGAAAAGGTCGATCAATTTTTCAAAGTAGAACGACTGTAATATAGACGTATGACCAATTTGGACGACCAAAATGATTGAATAGTTCTTTATGCGGGATTTTTCTCTACCTCGCTTGAATCACTCAGGCAAATGTGATAAGTAGAATTTTGTGATTATCCAGTCTTTCTCAAAGCTCTTTGTTTGAGTTCTGCCTGTAGATTCCCAAATAAACGAGCTTTCTTTTCTTTTGAGACGATACATGAGGAAAGCGGGCAGATGCAGCTGGGGCTCTCTCCTGTCTTAGAAAATACAAGTATTTGAAATCGATCTTCAATAATTAAATCGAACTTAGTTACAGCCGCAAAGAACTTCTTATTCTACAAATATCGTACATCAAAGAACAGTTTGCATTCATCTATGACAACATGCTAGGTAAAATCAATGAAGAATTGAATTAAATGTGAAAACAAAGCTCATTGATCATTTTACCGCAGCAACGTAATTTCTTTTCTCTCTCCAATACTCCTGAGATCAGCTTGAATAAAATAATATTAGATTACTGAACAGACTGCCGAGCGCATTTGGTTAATTGAAACTGTTCCTGTTGCACTATACTACACATTCCCAGTGATGAGAGGAAGTATTGATCTGATACTTTTTGTACTCAATTATGAAAAAGGTCATTGGACAATAATTGAATGATTATATTCACCATGCACAGACCAGGATTTTATTTCTTTCGCTCATTTATCTGCTAATGTATGGCACTAATTTTCTTTTTCATATATTTCTTGAAATTCTGCGCTTACCGTTGATACATTAGCCGGTGAGATATGCTCACAGTGATGCTCTTTTCGTCGGTCTTTTAATTATGGAAAAATCAAACGAGCTCATTGAGCAGTTGCTTGTTGCTGCCTGACCCCAGGTTGGACTTGGGGACTTAGTGTTCATGAAGGCTAGAGCTGATGGTACACCTTTTCATGGATTCTTATAACATTTTTCTTTATTTTCTATGCGTATACGTAGTACTCAAACATAAATTAAGGTACTAGAGGAATTAGGAAAACGCAATATTTCGATCGATTATATTGTAGGGCTACGCTTATAACTCGATATGGTACCTTATATTGATATTCATTCGGTCGTGGATATCAGCTTAATAAATGTGAATATTCACGATAAACATGAATATCATTTTTGTTTCCCTTCATACCGCGTTCAACTGATGAAATAATTTTAATTTTGTAGTAATAAACGTACAAATATCGATGACGGATTTCTAAATTTTCTCGCTCCATCCTTGGTATACGCTCGTGTACATGTACCAGACTCTGCTTTCGTCCCATTATTATGGGGGATCTTTCCTCATACATGAGCTCACTTTAGAGTTAGGGACTTACCTTTACCCATTAATCTACATATATCTACCATCAAGCTCGCAAGACGCTGAAATTTGTTGCAATGCATGTACTTCTTGAAGGAAAATCGCAATCCTTAGTACGTGAGTTAAGCGATAAATGATAATCGTGTTGAATACGCAAATGTATAATTTAAAGCAAAATCTAAATGACGCTTTAAAGTTTCTCGTACTAGCCGAGGCTAATAGAAAAACGTAACCCAGCCTTTGACATAAGATACTATCTATCTTTCCATCTAGTATACTACTAAAACTCTGGTAGTTTTGCTTGTTTGCTTGCTTGAAACCGTTCACACATTTGTCTGTCGGCTTTGAGATATTCGGAATTTATACTCTTCGTTTAATCCTGTATTGTGGATTCCGACTTAACTGCATAGAATATATTTCTGGATACGGTTTGATTTTGATAAATTTGATTTGACCCAACGGGTCACGAGTTGTCTAGTACTAACTAAAATTAAGTAAAAAAGCAACACAGTCGGAAATTTTTGAAAATTTATTTTATTACTCAACTAGAACGCAAAAATTGTAATCATTCTGCGTAAGCTTGAGGATGGTGATTTGTGAAATTGTATTTAATTTTCCCAGAAAACATTCGTCCCAGAGATTGCATTGTCTGATGATTTCTTTAGTACATTATAGAGATGATTTCTTTTATGCACTATTATTAGTGCATTTCTTTTATGCATTATTATTAGTGCATTTCTTTTATGCATTATTATTAGTGCATTTCTCTAATGCATCTTCGTTCTAAATACCACAGATGCTTAATTTTCAGAGCTTGAAGCATAGTCGTAGCATAACGAGGAAAGGCTGAATTTTCTCGGTGGCTAACTGATTTTGTAGAAACATACTAGCAGTTTCATTGTATTTAAAATCTAATCGTTAATCAACTGAAATTCAAGGAGAAAGTTTTTTAGTTAGAAAACAAACATCTTGAAAAATTTCTCACTACGAATTCACTGCTAATAGTTCTTAACAGTGATGCCAGAAAAAATATCCATTTTACTCGCATACACGAGCTCACTTTCATGCCCAGAAAGTTTGACTGCATCGTAATACTATAATGAGAACTGAATCAACAGCGATAAAGTTCTCTATAACAAAAAAAGACCTGAAAATTTCGTTAAGCTTCTCCGGATCTCAAAAAAGAAGCCCTCCGGACGCGGTGTTTGAAAGGCTTTCCCGCGTCACACGACATCGACCGAAGCCGCTTTCGAATATTTCTGTACACTGCGTGATGCTTCGAGTTCCCTAGCGAAGCAAATCAAGCGAAAGTTCTGTCTAATTGCAGAAAGAATAATTACAAAGCTGGTGATGACCATGTCTAGCAGTGACTAGAATAAACATAGCATCGGGTACGTATGTAGTTCTATGAAGGATCAATAGTGTACAGCATTGCTGCTGGGTGGCGTTCGATTCTTGTGTGTGTTTCCGCATTCCAATTTTAATCACAAGGGTATTTTGGAGCAGGATCAATGAATGACCGTGTATAAGCAGCACTGCATTTCTGTCTAAGCTATGCTTGTGCAGCAAGTGTTAATGACTTTCGGTTGACAATTTCTGACGAATTTTACAAGTACCCGATTCTGGAAAAGCATCAATATTTGTAGAAAATATTCAGTGGTGTCAACTTTGCATGAATAGTTTTTTTTAGTTACCATCTTTGAAATGTTAGACATCAGAAAAAACAAATGCTATTGTGTCCTTGAAGGCATATTATATGGAAAATGATTTGTATCCGCCCTAATGGACAATTTCCGTGTAGCTGTACCAGGAAAAAATTTCATTGCATGAAATAATGAGAAAAATACCCAACGCACCTCCAATACTCTAGCATTCTCAAGCTTCTACCACACTTCCATACAACATGAACCTACCACAGGTAATATTGTAAGCGTAACATGTAATATAACAAGTTAATAAAATCAAGAAAAAGTGAAGATGCGTCCAACAAGGTACCCGTAAAGATTCGTAACTTAAAAGACTATCATATTCGTATTGCAGAGGCAAAATTGCTGGAAGGTCGAGGCCAGTCCACTCGCTGAGGTGAAATGGTTAGATACTAAAAAGCTGTTCATTCGCAGCAGCAAAATTGCTACTTACTAAAAAGCTGCCCATTCGCAACAGCAAAAATGCTGGATAACAGAAAGCTGTCCATTCGCAGCAGCAAAAATGCTGGAAGGTAGAATGCTGTCCGTTCACAAAGGCGAAATCGTTGGATAGTGGAGAGCTGTCCATTTGACAAGGCAAAATTGTCATATCGCAGAGAAACTGTCCATTCTCTCAGTCGTGCTGGGCCGGGGCAAGCCTCGGCAGGTCGCGTGATGTTCATAAACATCGGAACCCCGCAGAGCGGACGTGATGAAGAGGCCTGCTCCGGATATGCTCCGTACGGCTAATTTTGCTATGAGGCAAGAAGCAATTCGAAAGCTTAGTAACTCAGGACAAAATAATGAACGAACGTCAGATGGGATGTTCAGACATAATGGAGTCACTTGTGGTGACGTTGATGGTAATGAAAGGTCCCTGAGTGAAGTCCGCTATTAAAGTGGACTGGTTATTGAGGTTTGCCTTCATGCCACAGGATGACAGTTGCTATTAACTGGTCACATCTAGCTCAGGGCAAATTCTTTTACACATGATTGCGTGCGTGTACTTAAAACGCACACAAATACAATAGACCGCTCTTGTCTTTACAATGTGACCAGATGTGCGTCATATTCTCTTATGCTTGCACACGAGCATGAAGCATCAGGTGCACACGATACTACTAATTTCTTTTGTATGATAAATAGTTTCCTGACTCTCACTATGGTTAGGCTTATGGGATTTCTATATTTCGTGGCCACTTTACTTTTTTTTAATTTCCACCCCCTATTTCTGTGTCTCTTCTTAGACTTTTTTTCTCTTCATTCTTAACTTTCAGTTTTTATGCGCAGGGTATCCAGGATGGGAAGACACCTTGTGTCTATAATTTTAGTCCATAATAAATAGTCCCTTCACTACGCTCTCTTTGAAACACATTCAATGTGGACAGGGGGCCTTAAAGCATGACCAAATTAAGTATACACGTTACAATCCACTTTCAATATAAAATTTGACCACAGAGTTTTCTTCGGGTGGAATTTAGATTTTCCAAACGTCAATACTTACGATGATTTCATAACTTAGGAATTTTGGTGTGCGTCGCAGCATGCAAAGTTAAAAATCCTATTTCTAGGTTGCGGGAGAAGCCTCGCAGCCGATTAGGGGGTCTAAGTAATGGCATATTTAAGTCTGGTCGAATATCGCAGTATTTTATTGATTGTATCTTTGCGTTAATTGGATGTAAATTCCTTATTGTTAGTAAATATTTGAAATGTTTGAGTTTTGACTCAGCATACCATACTGCAAAGCAGCTTTCTTCCATATATTTTTTAAAATTTGCGAAGCATTTCAAGTCTGCGGAAACGGTATATATATTAAAATTATACGCACTATGCACCATGCACCATGCATTATGTATTCCTCGGTATCAATTTTAGTTCGATATCTATCCAATAATACTATATGTTATTACAGGCTCTCAATAAAGATATAGGAACCAAATAACCCTTTTTTGGTATCCGGTGACTGGTGATATGAAGTTTAAACCATCAAGAAATAATAATTCAATTCATCTAAGCAGTTTGCGATGTCACTTTCGCAGCTGAACTTGTCCTGTAATTGGCGCTTCAAGAACGAGCGATCCGTTTCAATTTCTCAATTTTGTGGAAATTTTAAAGTTTACAGGTGCTATCTGGGTCTGTCCCCAATATCTTCGTTGTTTTGCCATGAATAATATCAACAAACTCGTACATAACTAATTCATTCGTCAATAAATTCATCCCGTACCCGGTCGTCTTTATATGTGGTACCTGCGGACCACCAGGAGTGCTAAAGCTGTTTCTGAACATATCTAACAATTTCGTTATTTGTAGGCAGCTTCAGAAAGCTATATTTCTTATAAAAACTTAGGAAATGGCTTATTTACATTGAATAATATTTACCCACGCGGCACTCTGACACGATTTAACTGAAGATTTGCAAGCATGAAGAACTTGGAAGCTGTGAGACGCTAATGGATTCGAGAGAAAAGGCGTAATTTGACTTTTATAGAATAAATATTTGCGGCTGTTCAATTCGTAATTAGTTCTTCATTGTTATTATCCTCGTATATAGCAATATATAGCACTCATACGTCAAAACTATGGAGAAGCAACTGCAAAAGTTGTTGCTAAGTCATAAGTCAATTTTTAAAATTTCAAAACGCACTCTAAAATTTTACAACTTTAGCAAGATGGATTTATTTGTATGTGATCTCGAAAGCCTTCACAGAACTCGCAGACTAACACTGTGTGGTCCCAAAGAGATCCACCAGGATGCTGGAGCGGAGCACCAGAATAAGATTTTTAAGCAACAACCATTAAACCATACGAGCAAAATATTTTGGCTGATAAAATGCTATAAATATTTTCTTAAATGTGTTTAGTGTCGTTGTGTGGATTTGAAAATTTTGATAGAAAGACATATGATGAATTGAGTGGTTTGGAAGCGCGTCGTCCAAATAAATTTCGAAAGACTGAATTGTTGTTGAGAATTATGTTTTCAGTAGATGTAACAATGAAATAATAGCCCATAACATTTGTACTCCTGCGGTAAGTCAACAGCGTATAGAAATCCAGGAAAAAATGAAATCATAATCTGATCTGGTCGAAATTTTAGCAATTAGGAAGCCAAGTTTCCACGAAGGAATAAGGCTTGGTGAAAAATCAAACTTTCCTGCTTATCAATGCATATTAGTCTTCGTTTCCACTACGTTGTTCCTCAAGTTGTGAACACGAAGTTCAGTCATTAATCTGATTCTCCGGCCCGTAAATATTTTTTTCATAACTCATGTTCGAAAAATAGAACGACAATATTATAGGTGAAAACAAAAAATATTGAGGATTTTCTCCATTCAGCAAATATAATGAACTCGTAGAAGTGGTCAGATTATTACTATCTTATTATATAAAAAATCCTCAT
>VOMN01064393.1:0-16769 GCA_014899125.1 Orchestia grillus
GAGTTATAGAGTACAGCCAAGCAGTTGGCAGTTACCAGCAACTAGCCTCAGCCTAGGGCACTAGTTCCTTACGCAACTACCGTCTAAGCGCTGCCACTCCAAACATCACTTGTGGACTCGCAGTTCAATTGATTTGATAATCTGTTTGTGATGCATAGAGTTGTGAGCCAATTTTAGTTGTATGCGTTATAACTTAATTTCAAAAATTCAGTTTAGTTGTCAAATTTAGTCTACAGGAGGCTTTGCTTCACTTCTGATTCTCAACGTTAAAAATTATCATATAGTTGTAAATATTTCATTCTACAAAGGTCATTTGACAGGAATATATTTTCACACAATGGTACAAAAACTATACGCTATCAATTCATGAATTGTAAATAAATTTTGCCTTCACAAGCACAAATGAAACATCCTATATCCTGAGTTATCGAAAATCTCTTTTTATTCTCAACGTCCGAATTAAAAAAAAAAAATAGACCACGAGGGAAACTTTTCCATATTTTAAAAGCCTAATTTAACGCACACTATTAATCGAATGGCTTTCTATACTACCAGAAAACTGAAAAATAATAATTTTAAGTAGTGCTTTACGAAAACATTAGTATTGTCGTCGCCAGCGACCAGAAAAGCGGTTCTAATAATTATTGGAAGAAGGACAAATCTTGTCAAAATGATAGACAGCCAAACTGCTGCGCTAGCGGTTGCGTTGCGGCGAGCGCGGTCCATATGAGCAGTTATAGTGGCGAGCGGCAGTAATATTGGCTTGTAACTAATGCAATGAGGTACTTACTTCGTTTTATTGGCAGTCTCTGAAATTTCCTCCGCCGTTCATAATTTTTACCTCGCATGAGCAGTTGCCGAAGTAGAGCGTATCTGGCATGGTAATGACGATGCTTAAAATTCGTATCTTTCAATTATGAAAGTCCTAGTCCTTCTTCGTTTTAGAGTAGAATGTTGAGAAACACTTCTTAGGATCAAGTTATTGAAACGTGTAATTTGCCCCGCCAACAAAGTTCGTCCTTAAAGTGGACATAGCCACTGCGCCACGGCGCTGCTGGCCAGTGAACTCTGCGAAAACGTCAAGAACCTGTTAAATATTCTTCGCCGTCAATAAGGTAGGGGATGGACAAAATTCTCAACCTTTGTAAGTTCGATCGCTTACATACTGTAGTGCTTGGGTTGAAGTACCGAGTCTCATTGCCTAAATGTTCATGGAAAATTTTATTAAACGCACGAATTATTTTTATACCAATCAATGGACTTCAGTCGACACCTCATCCTATGTTTGCGCTTCATGAAGCAAGTGAACACCAAAGGGGCTGAACTGAAAACTTGCTTTCATATTTATACGTTTTACTTCTCGCCGAAAACAGAGTACTCTGTACCTTATGTAATGAGCACTTTACGTCTAATAACGATGTTTATCTTGTCATAAGCGTACGTGTTGGTAGATTTATTTGGCGAGAAATCACGATCTATTTTGCTACTTTGGAGCTTCAAATCTGTTCATTTACTAAGAAAAATTCACCGCAGACCTAATTGTCACACGAGGATTTAATTAATGAGAACTATCACTTTCGAGGGACACCAATTGAAATCCCAAATTTTCCACAAAAAAACGCTACCGATCGAATTTACTCCTATGTGGGAAAACATTATCATATGGAATGAAAACTTTTGTAGAAATAAATTAGTGGCCTAACGGATGTGCAAAATGACGGAGCCTTAATTCAATTCATTTCATTTCTGGATGAGGTCGACACTAGAAGAGCAGCTCGTGCCGAGTTTCTCTGAAGCGTCGAGGCTCTGAAGAGCCAATTATGTAAATGGAGGAAGTACGGGGTTGGGAATGGATACTGTTGCAAAATTTTAAGTGAATTACTAAAACACTAAATCTGAGGCTGCTGAAGCAATTGCGTAGAACAACAGACGTAAGCCAGGCTACTAACGAAAAAAAGTTGATGAACAAAATAAATTGTAGTCCACCGTCAATAACAGTTTGACTTCACCTGGGAGTGTTAGAGCGGTGGGGGCACCCATGCTCAATAGAATGCCTATTATATTGAAGAACGGAACGACGCACGGAAACTTCACCAACACCGTCACTCATGGAACACGAGGAATTATTGCATTGCATAACGTACAGTTTTATATATGTAAAAAGTCAACGGAATCGAAACAAAGGTATGAGCTATTAGGAGCATAACTCGAGTTAATCTTGAAATAACACGTGACGAAATCTTGCGGCAACTGTGCAGTAACTTCAGCCTTAGGTAAAAGAAAGCGGCATGAGAAGTGAGCGGCGAATGAACTGAGTTAACAGCGGTAGTGAAGCCCAAAATATCATTTATACTGACAGGAACAGTCCTCTGCTCATTGGAGTCTCAGTCATCAAAATGATAATGTCTGTTGAACTAGAGATGAATCCTGACGCTGGAGCTCACTCGCTTGTATCCCGCGTACATAACCTACTGCACTTGTGCCACAGTAGCACAGCGCAAACTATTCAACAGCTCTCAACAAAACAGAGCGGCCGCTCTTATTATCAATTTTCTACGGTTTCAAATAGTTTTCGTAGCTACTTCTCGAGAATGAAACCAGCTTCACGGTTATCCGCAGTGCTCTAATTTCTACGTAAATTCAGCTGAATATTGGACAAAATAATAATGAAAATTGTGGGTACTTACATTCATAGTTTTTGGTAAACATTCTGAGAATAATGGAAACTAGAAAACAGTTTGTTGAATAAAAGTGCATACGGGTAGTTTGAATAGTTTTTTCTTCGTTAGAGCTCCAGATCAGCAGTGTGTTTTTCCAGAATAGCGAGCTTTTCCTTTGTAGCATTGTGAACGCCCATTCCGAGCAAAATATATGTAAGGCCGGTGTACGTTTGTTTCGGTCATGTGACTAATTTATCTGGGTCAACAGCCTACCTGCAATGTCTGTCAGATCATCATAAATTCAACACTTGAACTTGAAATGACTTGTGTTTAATTCGTGATTTAAATTTTTTTATTCGTACATAGACAATATGAAATTTCACAGTAAGCTCTATAATTGAAGTCAATAATTCTCCTCGTCGTTAACAGCCGTTCGAGACTATCAGCCGCTCGAAAGAGTCTCTGCAATCTCACTAACAAAGACTACCGGCATTTTCAGAAGAAAAACTACCTGGTGCCTTTCTCCAACTACCATGTAGTATTTGTATCACATATTCTACTATCATCTTCAATTTGGTTGTTCTAGTTTCTGGACAATGTAACACACACGAGCTCTGAGTTGTGCGGCAAATTCTATCCTCTATCAAGCTGAACTCGAATATTCAAGAATTTCTGCAAGGCCCTCCCGCAGTTCTCGTGCAAAAATGCGCTGGCCGGGGGCTTGTCCTCGTATTTTGGTCCCAGTTTTTCTGTATACAGCGAACTCGCATGTTCAGCCTGTAGCAGTAGGTTAGATACCACCACTGCTATCTCTGTAAAAAAAAAAGTCTGCTCTGAACGGATCCCTTCATATCCTTCTGAGAAGCAGCGTCGCATTCATTACCTCAGGGACAACCAATAAAATTCATGAGAAGGCTAACCTCTCAAGCGAAGAGGCTTTCCCAGGCGTCCGGGCTGAAGGCATGACTTTGCATTTGTCTCGCGCCTTCTCGGCGGTCATAAATGTGAGGGATCGATATGTGCTGGCACCACGGCACAGGTGTGGAGCTTGTGCATCCGGGCTGGTGCTTAGAGCCCACTGAGCCAAAGATAAAAAAGAAGCATCCCTTCTGGATTTGCAAAGTAGGTCAAGCTCTGCTCCTGAGGATAAAGACGCCTGTTGAAAATATGTTTAGGCTTCCATTTTTATATTTTATGGCATTTCGTTGGAGCTAAAATATTGTTTTGATCTTAAACGCACTTTCTAATCGAAAGCATGGTGTAAATGTTGCGTGATCTTTCATTGAGGAACTGGTGTCAGGACACTGTATTACTACATTCAGCATATCGATTCGGCATGCTTTACGCTATGTTTATTTGATCACCTTAACGTACGAGTCAATAGGTGTTCTCTAATGAATTAATTAATAGAGACCCACTGTCGTAACAATACCGCTGGGTATACACAGATCCCATTCATGATGATATGAGAGCAGCGCTCGTCATCCGTTTTACCAGCAGTCAAGTCGGAGCTGACGCGCATAAAATGTGATAAATTCATTAGAGTAAGCGTCAACTCAGCTTCACTTGATCTTGAATGCACATACATACACTGAGTACCGTGATCATTTGGTACTGCTCCATGAATGCATTTCTACCACCGTGAGTGAAAAATGGAGATCTGTAATTTCCCTGCATGAAATTCACCTCAGGTACAAGCAGTGACACATTTATCAGAAGCGCCGATTTTCATAGCTTTCCCTTTAGAAGTTTCCTACCATCCCTTCAATTCCCCATCATCACCAATAAAAAGAGATGGAAACGTGAATATCTCTGCAACTGCTGAAAGTATTTGCTTAGAATCATAAATTCAAAAATTTATGTCAGTTAAATGTTGGTACTGTACAATGAGAAAACAGAATATCTCGTTTTAAATTTCCCCTGAAAGGCAGCCTACAACCTCATGCTCGAGTGTCCAATATTGCCGTCCTGTTAAGGCAGACGTTTACATCCGTTCTAGTGTGTTGGGTCGAAAATATCACAGGTGTATTCTGTCATTTTGTATTCGCATCTCAAGGCATTAGATTGAAGAGAATTCTGGGGTCAAGATTTCCGGGTACGCTTTCCTTATCTACGAGACTGTGCCAGAGCAGGCAGCTCGTATCAGTGATACAGAAAATTACATTATTTCACGTGAGATTTCCTTGCAACTTAGAAAACATCGTGAGGAATTAGTATCATTTGTCGTGTTTTTTTGGCAAGTGCGTGGACTGGTGGTACAATACTGCTATGTATGTCTAGTGTATTCCAAATTATTTCATACATACTGTAGAATGATTTAATTTTGTTGCCTTCGAAACGACTATAAACCTGTCAGCTTGTCATTACTGACTGTTTGAGATGTTTCTTCAGATTCTGAGAACTAAATATTTCATGCAGCATGTTGCTGCTATGATAAAGTGAACAAATAAAGCCTAAAATTTCATTCTATTTCTCGTCCCATGATCAAATTTCTGTTCGGCCAATTTTTTCTTGCACTATGTATATGTACTAGACATCGCTGGCAAAAGTGTTTTCATGTATATATATTTTCTATTAGCTTACCTTGGTGATCACAGGAACTGCCGGTGTAACTCTCTCGATCATGATTCTTTCATTTGTCATCTAATGACGCATGCAAACACTAGAAGTGGAGACTCGTACAGCTTGGATTTGACGTACGAGACCCTTTGTCATATTAATTACTCTTTCATGGTCTCGGTGCAAATGGTGCGTACATGAGACGAAACTCGGAAAATTGCAGCAAATATTTGAAATACATTTATTTCACTGAGAATATTTACAGTCTCATGAACAAACACTCTCCTCATTGTACAACGTATCAACAGCAGTTTATCTAGTAAAACCTCTCATCATTCGAAAAACCTAACGTGAAAGTTGATTTTAAACAAGAATGAGAATTATTCGCTTCACCGACGAACGAAACGAAAACATACCCGAAGAGCGTCCGATTGAAAGTTAAATAAGTAGAACAAACGATCTTTACAAAATCTGGACGACTCCCCTTCTGCATGCAGAAGATCGTCAAATAACTGGCATTCACTACACATACGTGTCTCCAGATAAACGTACGTGTCGTCTACATATATACGTCTATGGGCTCCATGGCGCACTGGTTAGCGTGATAGTCTCGCAGTTGGGAAGTTAGGGTTCGACTCCCGGCTCAGGCAGTGATTTTCACGTAACCGCGGAGTACTTTGCATGGAAATGGAAACTTGAACCACACATTCCTCACATCCCTCACGCGTCAGTAGTTGTAAGCCATTGAAAACCCAACGGTATAACGTGTTGGAATTGATAACGGTACTTTAAGTTACTCTAGCGGAGCTGAAGTGCTTAGTTCACTTGAAAATCTCGTAAGTACCTTACCCATTCATGATCAGGTGATGAAACATTTCAAGTATATAGTTTGGACTCCTAAGGTAAAATAGGCACTAACGTTCTGGGAAATAAATCATTCCTAGCTGTGTAAAGCGTTAATACCTAGATATGAAATGTTCCCTATCACGTTAGAGTGATTGGGCGTTACCTTTATCAAACTACACAGTTGGACAAAATATAATTAAAATTACACTATTGTCAGATTCAAACATCCGTTACAACAACAAATTCACAGTTTAAAATAGGACATCTCGGCCTTTTCTGAACTTCTTGTCGCACAGATTGTTGCATAAATTAAATCTTTGTTTATCACATAATTTCAACAATTATTGGCTAAGCGAAGATAGACTCCATCTAAAATTTATGATTGCCGATAACACTAGCTGCAGGAGCAATTAATAATACACATATGTCGATGCTTTCCAGCAGCTTCTGTTGATCTGAATATTTAAGGAATTTCTGCTGTGGGACCGTTTGCGATTTCTTTTTCCTTTGATTGCATAAAATTCCAACATTTTTGTATTTTTTGAGTTTTACTTTCATATAAGCCATATCTGTTCTATACTTCGGGCTGTGATTTACGTCAAAGCTAACCATTACTTCATAAAAGCCATATCCGTTCCATACTTCAGACTGTCATTTACGTCAAAGTAATCATTTAATTCCTTTATTTTAAGGTGTTATTAGAAATTTCAACTTTTCACACCTTCATGGGCAAACGAAGTGGAAGAAAATACTTTTTTCTTAGATACATTTTATATTCACGGTAAGTAAATTGAATTAGGCAACGGGCAATAATCACAACAGCAAAAATGATTTAGGCAGTCCAATAATTCAGTCGGAAGAATTTATTTTCTTTTATTTCTACCGGTATTTTTTATTTATTCATTAATAAGGTGCGCTACAACTCAACTAGAAAGAATAAAACTAGCATCAAGAACTATTTAAAATTGAGGAAGGATCCATTTGCTCCATCAGGGAAGTTATGATTAAGCAAGATCAGGGGGAGAGTAAGGTTCAGGGACAACCCCTCTTAGTCGAACGACAATTCCAGGCAAGGGGGCACCAGGATTCCGATAGACTCGAAGTCGAGAAGCGACGTCGATCCGCAGAGTTCAACGCAAGAGCACCGGCTGGAATAGTGAATAAATTCTGAACCAAATCAGAAATAGCGTTATTAAGTCAATTGAAACAAATTTCGATCTAACTGAAGGTAGAAATTACCTAGTTAAAACTTCCACGACGATGAGAACTCTGAAATGGAAGTAAGAATTAGAGAACACAGGAGGAATCATCGACCCGCTACCCTCGCTTGAGGATACTGAAGTGAAGAACGTTTACTCAAATTAAACCGCAATCCTCAACACCCAGTTGTAGAATATGACCACGGTATGAAGATCGATTTAATTTCATTAATGGAGGCAAAAACCTGAGCTATTGATGCGCTCAGTATCGGAGACTATTTTGCACGCAAGAGGTTGAAAAATGAAGAGAAATCGATAAAAGGCAGGAGCTCCATTTTTTGAGTTGTAAGTTTACGTTAGAGGAGGTATTCAATAAAGTAACAGCAGAAATCTATCACGTCTGAGTTATGAAGAACTCGTTCGCAAGATGACAGACTTCTTGAAGTTACAAAAGCGAAGTAGCATTATATTACAGTAGAATATAATATCTTGAGCCCATAGTTAATGAGTAGCATTGTTAGAAATACAATTAGATTAACGAATAACAGAGCACAAATACACAAAAAACAAAAGGAGAAAGCATGAGCAGATTAATAACGAAAACCACAGCGCCTGTGCAATCTTGAGAGAGGCGCCTCGGTCGTCTCAACAACCCCAGCTGACAACACAGCTCTCTGACTGTAGAGTTGGGCAGGAGGGGCACACCAGCAGAAAACTTTCCAAGGCCGAAGCGATTGAAAAAAATGAGCTCTCGCAATCATGGGAATGTTGCGACAACTAAAAGTCTTCACAGCAGAAACTGGATGAACATTAGAACTGAGTGAGAAGACAACCACAGACCTATGTATAATAGAATGAAAAAGTATTCGCCAGTTAGAATTTCTTACGATGTAGATGCATGTGCAGCAAGCGGCAGATTTCTTGGAAAATTCTGTGCATGTATGTATTCATTACAGTAAATGCTGGTTCCATTGAGATGGTTGGCTATTATATACATTCCCCTCAACCAATTCCGATAAAAATTTATTCCTGGTCAAGGAGAATCTCCGCTCAGTCGTATACAACGTTGTATGATTTGCTAATTTTATAATGCCTATGAATTACTAGCGTACGATATAATTGGCTCCTAATTCACCATCGCCTTTCATCCAGCACGGATCCTCTCATCTCACTGACCACCACCTGCAGCGGTCAGAGGGCGAGTCCGTCGCGCCTGTGTCTGCACGCGAACAACGATGTCCTCGACGAGTCAAGGGGTTATGCTGCCATCAAAAATATTAGCGATGATGAGCATCATGGGGCTTTTAACCGTAATTAAATACTTCATGTCAGGTCAAAATTATTGACTGGATAACGTACTTAGCAAACAGTTCAGATCGCCCAAAGAGTTGTCATACAAGCCGCAAACCTCATTTCGCTTACTCAAATCATTGCTTTCAAAATTGTAGCGTAATGTTTTTCACATGGCTTTGTCCGTAAGATACTATGAGAAATTTTTCCAACCGAAAAGTTTCGAAAAAATTCGATCTGTTGAAAGGAACGAAACCCGTACATTGTAAGTATTTTTTTCATATATGTTCATTTTAAACGGTAGCATTGTCCAAGTAACGAGAAAGTAATTTAAAATGTGATATAATTATTCATACCTCATATTTATTTTGAATAGCTCCCATCTTTCAGATGAAAATGTTAAATGAATATTCCTATCGTCCTCTATATATTTTCACTTATTTAGGAGGTTTTACTTAAGAAGCAGCAGAGATCCCAAAATTCGAGGACGAATTGTTGTACTCGTAAAAAAAATCTGGCGGGTGAACCATTTTTATGAGGATTTTGATCGCTTTAATTAGGAGCTTAACATGGTTTCGTGTTCTGACGAAATGGTCAGTTCAGACACGCCTCCAGGACGGCGCTGCCACTCGGGACGGTCACAGATTTCTTTCAGGACCCAAATGAAAAGAAGGAAAAAGACGCCAGGAGCACTGTAGATTTGAATGTGCTTTGATAATGTAAATACTTATATATTATAGACAAATTATTTTAAAGTAAAACGCCTGACTTCATTCAAACGTATATAAACTCCATCTGTTTTGTAAAAGGAATTCATGTTTTTCTAACATATTCTTGTTCATGAAAGTCTCACATTTTGCCCATTGCTACGCTCGTACATTTTTTTAATTGTTAAGTGAGTTATGATAAAATATGAGCAGCCGTGGCAGACAACAGTATTTTAACACACCACACACGCACCTAAGAGCGGTAAATAATCAACTATACGGCAACAAATTGCACTAAACACAACAGCGAATTGAGTATCGCCTGAACTCCTGCAAAATGCGTCAGGGAAGTCAGTTGCCCTGGCACACCCCGACCGAGCTCGTTCGCTTCAGCCCGAACAGCGGGCCATTTTTCGTTCTCTTAGGAATGTTATCGAGAGGAAACCTTATAAAGACTGGAACTTGAACCTTAACCTTATAAAAATATATAGTCTATTATGGTCTATTATAGTTTATTAATATAAATATAGTCTATATAGACATTGAAACTAAATTACGTATAACTTATGTTCATTATTATATGAAACTTCTGAGGACCGATCAAGCCCTAATAAATGATGTCATAAACGTCCACCGTGAACACTTTTTTGACAAATGGTACTTTAACAGTAAACAAAAGTACTTGAACTGCGACTAGCTAGCCTCAATGAAAAGAATGTGAGTTACCTGTTCAGGGAAACATTTTTAAAGTTAGTGTTGCCAAAACTGAAAACGGCTTTCAAATTCAAATAAACTCCACAAAAATTCCGAGGACCTCCCTATCTTCCCGGAATCGCCACTGAACTGTACGAGCACCTAAAGTCTCACTCTCTTGATACGTACGTGACCTACATGTCTGATGTCGTTCCGTGAATAATTCTTACTACAGAAGGTACATTCTGCAATAATCATTTATATTCGTAGAAAAGTTTCAATACCAAGTGAACCTACCGGAAATTAATTTTTAACGCACATTTCGTGTAGAAATTGACTTAAATATCTAGCTTGGGAGATCTCAAAAAATACTGTAGCTGAATATATTCACAATCGTATACCGGTTTCTAAAATTTAAGATCAAATAAGTAATAACTCTGAACAAATTATCTACCTTACGTCTTTAGTATGTAAATTGTCCGTTAAGGGCTTAAGCCAGTTAATAATTGAGCTCGATATCGCGAGTGATCGCGGTAGTAGATCCCACAACAGGACAAATCGCCGAAGCATTTCACGAGTAGCCCGAAAGTTCTCTGTTGATGCGCCATGCTGTGGAAATTCACGACAGACGAAGTGTGCGGCGTCCATCTCTCACATAGAACCATGTTGGGCAGAGGCTGCACAGGGCAGTCCCGGGAGTCCCATGTGGCGCTAATTTAGAGCAGGCCGAGCAGGAGATCTCAGTGAAGGCCTGCATGTCTGGGCCTTGGTGGCGCTGGTGATGCCTGTCCTAAATTGGACATTTCTGCGCCGCTGCTACGCAGCTGCGGGCCCGACATCACCGCGAATGTGCGAATGGTCACCCACCGACTACCGCAAAGCCGAGCACGATGTTTGAGTGGCAAAGGACTGAACATTCTAAGCCAAGTCAAAGATAGAATGTAATCGGGACAAAAATCGTAACAGAGTATAAGAGAGAGAAAATAGAGGAAGATAGAGCCAGAGTTTAAAGAAAGAAGAAGCAACTAAGGGCCAATTCGCAAGTGTACTAGATTTCTGTGGGGCATTCGCAGCCATTTTTTTTCAAATATTTTGTTAAGTTTTTGGCCAAAAAACATATTGAATTTTGTAAGAAATGATCAATTTATTCCGAATCGAAGTACATATTCTGTGAAAATGCTACGGGTTTTATAAGTAGCGAATGAATGCTTTTTACTTTCCCAACTTTAGAAAATGCGATCTCGCTTTTGCTTCTTCACAATGCTCCACATCCTAAATTGCTGGAATTAAATGGGTAATTGGGAACGATAGCTCAGCTCGTTTTGTGTATCGTTCACAAAATCTTAGGACACCCTATAGACTCATCAATACAGATAAACTGTTCATTAACTGAGTCTGAACGCAGCAAGACAGACTCTGTTCCTGGAATTATTATTTATAGGTTATTTGAACGAGAAGTTGAGGAGATGAGTACTTATACTATCTCTGCACCGAAAGTTCTTTACTTCAGTCGATGTCAGTGTTTCATCGGATTAGTTTTAAGATTGCGTATATTTAAAGAAGGGGGAAAAGTATAGAGCAGTCGTGTATATCTTTAGGAATGAAATTGCTGCATGAAGTTTCATTTCGTTAGTACGACTTTCCAACAGTTCATTAAACCCATCTAAAATTCAGAAATTCCCCCCCAGGACTGCCCCCAGAAGCTTTCCGTTTGGGTCAACAATTAGAGATCATGCGAAAATTTTAATCATCCCCTTAATTAATTTTTAATCCTCCGTAAAGCAAAACAATGAAGAAAGCCTCCTGAATTTTTCATATTTTTCCATATTTGCCCATAAATCTCACTTAAACAGGACCCCGGTGCTATCAAATCATGCATTGCTCCGACTCGCTGGCATAATTTTATAATTTGTACAGTGCGCACGTACAATAAGGGGGCTCATTAGATTTCATTTTATTAAACATCTAGCTGACCAATATTCGTAGAACTCACAATGAATGAACAACTTCAAAATTCCGGTGCAAATATGAAACAAAATTTTTCCCTTTTACAAGTATATGATTTAATAAACTCGTGCACACAAAACCTGGCACTGAACAAAAGTCTTGAGCCCAGTACCACCTCCGTGCTTCTGAGTTGGGGTGGTATTATGCCTCTCAAACATAGCTGTTCATCGTGTCCTCCACACGTGACGAGCGGAGTTATGACCAAATAATTCAATCTTGGTTTTATCAGACCATTAACAGTCTTCCAAAACGCACGTCTTTTCTCCAAGCGTTCTTTCACAAAGCTAAGGCGACTTGCAACGGGATTTTTTCGCAGCACAGGAGATTTATGGGATGTGAAACACAGAATCCATAAGCTCTCTACTAATGGTTCTTTCACTCAATTCTGCCCCAGAGGTTTCGAGATTAGTTTTACTTTTTTAAGAGTCATCGTGGGCTAATTTTTAACCTTCAACGAAAAAGTGGAGGAATCCGAAGATCAATCTTTCGTAGAGCACCTGACCTTGGTAAGTTAACATTTGAGTCATATTTCTTAAACTTACGAAAAATGGAATCAACAGTAGAGTATGGCGCATTATTCTGCGTAGAAACCTTCTTGTACAGTATTCCTTCAGAATGGAGCTGGAATCTCCACTTAATTCCGTATGTATTCTGACACTTCTTCGACTTTCTACCTGTCGTCTTTTAGGTGACTGAGTACCACTATGGCTCATCAGTGACTAACTATTTAATTCCACACCGAACCAAGTTGATTTTCATTTGCGAGACAACTAGAATTTTCTACAATCAATTCAGATACGATGTGACCAGAAAAAAAACAAAGTTATCCTGTCAAAGTTGTTTTACAGAAATAGTTGAATATTTCAGTCACGTATCATAGGTGATTTTGCTTTGCAGGTATAATAAGAGCCTTCATTAATTTAAACACGTTTAACCGTTTTGTTTTCAATGTCATACAACTACTGGCGTGGTGAGGGGTGTGAGGAATGTGTGGTTTAAACTTTTTTTTCTAAGGGAAGTGCTCCCTGCTTACGTGAGAATTCCTCGACTGAGCCGAGATTTGAACCAGGGTCCTCTCGGTTACGAGTCCATCACGCTAGGCAGTACGCCATGGAGCCCACAAGAATGGATAAGGAGCCGTTTTCTTGTAAAGTCACAAATTTTGTTATACAATTTCATTGAGTTAAGTGGAATTCATATGTAGGTTGTCGAAGCGTCAAGTAAGCTGGTTTACTAGAGCTTTAATTTTAAATTTATTTTAAATTGGGCAATTTCTTTCCTTTTTCACCGTGTGATATGTGTGTGTGTTGACGTTTGCGTGTTTTTTTGTGTTAAATTGTAGTCAAGAATGTAAGGGAATTAGGAATCAGGCTCTTAAATCATAGATAGAATCTTGGGTATAAGCATTGAAAGTTCTACATTCCATAACATTTGATTAGTGTTAAATATGTACAAGTTTACTTTGGTTCTTCGTTTTATCTTACGCCTGGGTGTCCCGAGGCACCGATCGCTCAGCACCATAACAAAGGCTGTATTACAGAACATGTGAAAAAGTCGAATCTATGCACTCAGCACTAGTGACGGAGAGAAGGATAGAAAATATTGAGAAATTTCTCAGTTTATGGATGGAACATCACGAGAGGATATACAAGCTCCGGATGAATCTGTTATTTCAAAAAGCGAGCTCACTTGTACGATATGTCAACAATAAGTGGTGAAAGAGATAGTGCAAACAAAGCAGCATCAAAATAATTCCCCAATAAGCTCTAAGACATCCTTAAAGAGAAAATTCTATCCTAATCAAGCATGATAGTTGATGTGAGTTCTTTTTTGAAAAAGAGGTGTCAAAATCGTGTAGAAGCAATAAAATGAAATTAATACCTCGATTTAAAAGTCGTACGAAGTTTTGTTGACCTCATTGCTGGGCAACAAAGCTTGACCGATTGCAAACTGAAACCTCAGCTGCGGTGCTCGTTCACAAAATCTTAGGACTCTTTATCGAGTCAGCAAGAGCCGAGTGCCAGCCTTCTCGAGGGTCGATAACAGAGCGTAGGTGACAAATGCAATATCACGCGTATGTTCAGAGTTTCTCCTTGCGTAATTTTGTTCCCGAAGTTCAAGTTCTATCGCTACTAGATTGGATTCCATTCATGATTCTATTAATCTTGGACAGTGAACTCGATGGTCAACAGCAATTGAACGATTACCACTCGGATGTGAACGTCTTTGCTTCCCAATGCAACTACTCTTCTCTTCTCCATTCAGTGGATTAAAGTGTTGCAGAAAATTCAAGTAAACACAGTACAAAACATCGCAGAGTTTAATGTGCGCTGAAAGTATCGAGTGATACCTTTACGATAATAAAGGAATTGTTGTCATTTATAAGCCAATCTATCGAATAGATGCTGCTTGAGCAGAAGTAACATAACACAACATGAATTTAGTGTAGGAGCTTTCATATTCACAGTTTCTTAGCAACTTCAAATGATTCAATCAGGAAAAGGAGGGAAACGTTCTTTAGAAGCCTAGCTGTCATAGGCACAAAGTTATATCTGTGGAGTTGGAACGAGGCTTTGAGCAACTGTTTAAGTTTTGTGCAGAGAAGTTCATTAGTCAAGAGTTATAGCAGAGCTGAAACAACTGCAAGGAACAGAAGAACATGAAAGAGGAAAGTAACTAGAACATGATTTATTAAACTTATTTCACTTAAATTATGGGCTAGGAGCTTTTCTTGTTTGAAGGAACGTCCCACTGTTTTTTTTAGAATGTGAAACACACATATACATCATAGTTCTCTAAGTAATCAGCAACGTTAAATTTTGACATTCATTGTTACAGTTTGTCATGCGATGAGACAGAAAGAGAGAGATAAAGCGTCATAAAATCGTCATGAAATTGTCAAGCGTCATAAAATGAATTTTTCACGCTAGTGCCATCAGCCTAAGCGAGTTTCCGAGCTCAATGACTGCTGAGCCTCCCACTTAAGAGCCTTCCACTCAATACCATTCATTGATAATTGAATCTTGATTCTTAGTGACAGGGCAGTCCGAAGGTGATTTCAGAAATTCCGTATTGGTGATGCAGGAGGTAGAGGACGGCCATGATAATATCTGGACCATGAACATCTAAAACCAATAAATGCTGAGCTTAACCCCCAGCAAAGTGTCCCATCACTCGTGGGGCTTCTCAAAATCTCTGTTGATATCGGCAGCCGTTAGGAAATCATTGTGACTGAGGTTAAACTCATGCAAAAACGTGAACGAATATCTTATTTTTTTGTATGCAAAATTGAGGGCATATTGACTTTAATCAATAACGTTCTTCTGAGGAAATAAGTATACGATTATTAAGGAGTGCATGTCGATCATTAAGTAAACTCAAACTTGCATAAAATACAATGAAAATACCATGATAAATCAAGTTTTAAAACATAATTCCTGAAACGACCGTTATTTTTGGAATAATCTGATACATACTCGTACTCGAAGCATGTATGTACCCGTACGTACAGGTACATACATACTCGTGCTCGAAGGACCAGAGTGTAACAGGACATACTCGTACTCGAAGCAGGTATATACCTGTGTGTACAGGTATGCTAGTTGCTACATTTTCAAACTCAGTATACCCACCACGAATTTACCCATCCATAGAAAAGAAAAGAAAATAAATAGTCGCTGTTTTCCAAAGGCACAAACAATGTACAAAGAAACGTATTCTACTATATGGGCGGAAAGTGCATATTGAAACGATTCGAAGAATTTTAGCCCTATAATGAACAAATATTCACACCTAATAACGTTTCAGAACTTGAATTATTCGAAGATCAGTCTCATAATCGTGATACATGGAGAATCTTTTCCAAGTCGCTGTCAGAAACGACGTGCCCTGAGACTCGACGTCGAGTATCAGCCCGCGTTGCCGACTTGAAAAGGCAGTTTACGGAATCACACGAGGCAGAGACCATAAGAAGGAGGAAAAGCAGTCGATGCAATTCGTATGAACCCGAAGTACTTCTACTCGTTCGCAAGGAACAAAGCACGGACCAAGTCATTGATCGGGCCGCTCCGAGTGGTGGGCATCATAATCAGTGAGCCAAACGCAAAGTTCTGTAGGAACAATATGAGTGTGTTTTTAGCAGGCTCACAAACCAAGACCTAGAAGTTCTATTAAGGGACCGTCTACAAAGCCAAGAGCCTGTCTTCATGAGGGAAGCAATTTATACCGAAACAGACTTAGTAAACTGCATTGGAGAACTCAATCCGACATCTGCTGCGGGGCCCGACCGGATCCCAGGTATCCTGTTGAGAAACTGCAAATTGCAGCTCAAGATACCTCTGGCTATACTATGGAGGCGTTCAATAGAGACTGGAACTATCCCAGGCCTACTCAAACTCGGTGTACTTACACCAATACACAAAGGTGGAGTAAAACATATCCCGAAAAACGATAGGCCAGAGATTATGGTGCTGTACTTTGAAAACATTGGTCTCTTCAATGACCATCAGCACGGTTTTCGATTAGGATAGTCATGTCTCTCACAGCTCATAAAACACCAAAGGATGATAACCGAAGCACCAGGGAAAGGGAATGCTGTGAATGTTGTATACCTAGAATTCGCAGAAGCCTTCGACAAGGTGGACCATGGAATTCTACTTAAAAAGCTAAGAGCTCACAACAACGCTGGAGAGCTTCTGAAGCGGATCCACAGTTTTCTAACAAGGCGCAGACAAGGGGTTGCCGTAGACGGGCATCTCTCGTCGTAATCTCTGGTCGCCAGTGGAGTGCCGCAAGGATCAGTGCTGGGG